>JAPMOQ010057302.1:0-56562 GCA_026543055.1 Argiope trifasciata | reverse complement strand
TATATATATATATATATATATATATATATATATATATATATATATATCTGTGAGTAAAATAATTGAAATTTACTTTAAGCTGGATGGATAAAATTTACTGTTCAGTCTATACAACAAAGATTCTATTTAATTTGGATTGAAATCGTTTTCAGGCAGTCTGTTTACCTAGCTACACTATAATCAAAGAACATAATAATTTGAAAACATAAAGAACTAGAAGAATAAAATTCGATGCACAGAGTATAAAATTGTACTCTGTAACTTTTGAAATATATTTATTAAAGGGGTCCTATAGGCATGTAATTTTTTAAATTATGCATAAACAATAATTGAAGATTACAAAAGGGTTAGTATTTACAAAAATAACGCAATAATTTCAAATTGAAAAAAGCTATACTCTTAAAATTTGATACACAGATGTGGAGTCTAAAATTGTATTCTCCAACTTTTGGACCATATCTATCAAAGATTTAACCGTCTATCGATATGTAATTTTGCGCGAATGCAAACAAAAAAACTCAAGATATAAAAAAGTTGTTATTTTATCCACAAGTTGATATTAAAATATGTTTTTTTACATTCAAAATGTAATTACAATTCAAATTTTGAAGGATATCTGTCAATTTGTATGCATGTAAGGCAATGATTCAAGGGTGCATATTAAAAAAAAAGAAATCTTGATTTTCATTTTCAATCGGTTGGAAAAGACACATCCGAAATGCATATTTTTCTATGATAACTATAATTATCAATCATCTCTTTTCATATTATTTTAAAGGAAAGTAATACTATGTTTGAGTAAATAATTTTATTTTTACGAATAAAAATAATTATATATTATCAAAAACTGTAATAAATACCCTACTAGATCCGTAATTACAGACCTTCGCTTTGGACCAAATCCAAGGGAACTCATATCCTAGAATAAGATGTCATTTGCCAAAAAGAAGTAATTATGTTTTTCTGTTTTACTGTTCATCACCTTTTATATAATTTTATTTAAGAATTATAAATAAAACCTAGTTTTAAAAAAATGTATTCAAGGGTTGTTGAACCTGGTATAATAGCTGATCAGTAAGGGACATTTTCTTAGTTTAGTTTAGTAATATTAACGTTCCATTGTAAAGCAACGCTGGGGCTATTTTGGGATGAATTTCGTAATTTTGAGCCGCGGTAAGATGACAAGGATGACATCTGAGCTGACTCCCCCCTCTCAACATCGCACCACACTAGCGGGGGGGATACGTTTGGCTTGAAGGACTTAATTTGCAAGCCCCTTACACGACGGCTCCATGAACTGAAACCATAAGGCTCGCAAGTCAAGACCTTACCACCAGGCTTTAGGGCGTTTTCTTTTTTTTTGTCAGTTATAGGAAACAAAAAGCACAAAATTCTTTGTTACCTCACAGGTATGATATGAATATTTTTAGAAATATCTAGTTCTTAAACTCTGCTGCTTTGCAAGGGATTTTGCTGTTAAAAAGTAAGCGTTTTATTAATATTAGATGGGCATCAAATAAGAGCGTTATAAATTATTAATTCAGGAATAAGAGCACTACTAATTAGAAGAATACTAACTAAAACAATTAGAAGATTAATAATTATATTACTATTATCTAATAATTCTATTTTATCTATGATAATTTTGTTAAAGTATATTGTAGCTGCTGTTCAGTCTACTTCAATTTTAAGAAATAATTATCCATTTGTTCCACTGAAGTTTTAAAAAAAAACTTTAAGTTAAGTAATGAGATCTAGAAAATGTGATTTTGTTTAGTCAAACTCAAAATAGATTGTTTCAATTAATTTCAAAGGGAAACTAGTTCTTCTTTCGAATATTGTCGTAATTCAGTCAGAGTAAATTGAAACTATTGGTTGTATGGAATATTTTCTATTCATTACGCTTCTCCTATTCTTAGATTTATATATAAATTGTACGCCAAAGAATAACATCAATGTAAAGAAATTTTATTTTTCAAACAAAAAGTAAATGTGAAGTTACTTTTCATTCTAATTTTAAAATGCTAATTTCATTGCAAGTTTTGATAATTCAGAAACTTAGGAAATAACATTTCAAAAACTTAATATCATCTTCCTAAGCAGTTAGTCTTACAGTAAGAAAGATTTACAGGCATTATTAGTGAATGTTCAATGAATGTCTATCTAATTAACTCTGATTTAGTAAAAAAGCTTAGCGAGAGTTGGATAGTAAAAATAAAGGTTTGGTTACAAAAATAGGAGGAATTTCAGCTATGACTCTTTTAAAAACTCGAGATATGAGTTGTAATTTCATTTCTCTGTGCTAACAGTCTCATCGCAAAGAAGAAACATTTACAGATATTCTTAATGAACATTGAATATATGCCAGGCCAAATATGTTGGATTTTAATTTTTAAAAATTGAAAAGAAAAAGTGTAACAAACATTTGGAAAGAAAAAAAAATAATAATCGAAAAATGAAGAAATTCTAGCAATGACCCCTTTAAAAACTCGAGATCTAGAAATTTTCTAAGAAGTACGTACGCCCTATACGAAAATCTATTCAAAAGTGTGTGTTTTTTAAAGCGAATTCATCTGTGAACGCGAACGAGCTCTATAGTTTCACTTGAGCAACAATTTCTATTTGACGTCCGCTGAAGTACCGTTAATTTTTGCGAGTACTTTTTTTATGTTAGCTTTAGAAGTGCTTTATTATTTTTGTTCCTTTTTTAGAAGGGGGGATAAATTGTCGTTTCATACTATCGAGCTTGTTTGACTTCATACTCTATACATTCACCGGACGATTTCAATTACAATATGTTCAAGACATTTGAATTTGCATGCGACTTATATCAAAATAAGTCAGTTCTCTCACTTTCAGGTGATAGAATTGTTACCTCTTTATTGTTTTTCTTAATGCACAATACTGACATAGTTTTGCTGTAAAATTACCTCTGCTTCTTTTGAAATACTCTATTTATGCTATGAAATGGACAGAAGAAAAATACAATTCATGCACAAAAACCAGAAAAGGTCAATTACCAGATTTCTAATTAGCAATGATTTCATGAAAAAAATACTTGGAAAGGGGCCTAATTGATTCTTATAAAATCATTTTTATAAATAACGTGAATTAACTTTTTTAATTATTTTTAATTGCATTAAAAAATTGTGATTTGTTTACATTAAGAGGATCTTTATGTGAAGCTCATTTTGTTTTCAAGCGGACTATTATTACATTTTGAATTATATAACCAAGGTTTTTTTTGTTTAAAAGAGTTTTGATTACCTTGAAAGAATTTCGTCAAAAAAATTGTTATTCCTTTCTAGATAAAAACGAGAAATAGAAAGTATGTATCTTTTCAGTCACAATATATATTTCTTTCCAATAAAATCATTTTCTAACAGGTTTCTATGGAACATATAATTCCTCTTATATTTATTAATTGAATTAAGCGCTGTCATCTGCTAGGAATGATGCAGGATATTGCACCATCTTCATATCCAAATCGATTGTGATAGCTTGTCAAATCCAAATTGGATGTCCTGGTTCAGATCCTATTTGGAGAGAACGTAAACTATTGAAATCGATGAGCAAGTCACCTGAAAAAAATGATTACTCATAGCTAATAATGGCATCGAAACTATTGAACCATTGCCGTAATCCAAGGAATATCAAATAATTATAGCATAATTATGAAGTTTGCTTATAAGATATCATAGTTTTTAATCATTTCTTTATCAGCTAAATGACCGTAAAAACGAATGCCTGCGTTTTCTTTACAGGAAAGATAAACAAGCCCAAAACTGTGAAATTTATAATAGTTATAATATGAAGGATAAATTTTGTGCATGTCGGATAAATTTTTCAGAATTTTAATGGAATATTAATTCATTAATAATAGGTGCAAATTTTGAGTTATAAGTCTCCAACTTTGAAAAATATTATCATACTAATGACAAAACGCCATCCTAATATTTTTCATAATGCTAATTTTTCCTGTACTTTAAAACATTTCTGCAAGAATTTAATGCATAACAGTTTTAATTCTTTCAATGAAATTCTGAACTACAGCATTTACTGTTATAATCTCATTATTTACCTTACTAGGTATCTACGGTTATTTAAATCTCAGAAACTAGCTCAAAACTTAATCAAGAAACTTTGCTTGCTTTAGCAATCAAATCTTTCTAAATTAACAACTACATTAAGCAAATTTATATAGTTAAAGTTTGTTCTTTCTAATATTAAATTCTTTTTATCGTTAAATTTAATTGCTCTAACAAGCTCCTTCAATAAAACGTGTGTATTGTATTAATGTTAAAAACAAAACTTATTCACACCAATACCATTCAATTATATTTTTGTTGTTCATTTCTCTTTACAAGAATTGTATAAAAATAGATAGTACATACACAAGGCTACTAAAAGACACAGTTTAAATATCTACTGAAAAAGGAACTTTATATATTTATTTGTTTATATTGATTCTCGTTGTATAAACTTCTTGAATGTCAACAAGTATACCACAAGGCTTACAGATGTATGTCAGTTGCGACTACTTTTTAAGGAAGTAGTGAAAATCAAATCATGAATAAGAATTAAATTCCCATTAATAGAAAGAGATTGAATAAAACCCCCAAAAAGGATACTGATTGATTGAACGATAGAATAAACTGGGCACCGAAAATAGTTCATAATATTCTTATATTCTTCATTTAATTTATTTCAATAAAACATATAAAAATTTTATTCCTGAGCAGAGTTTTGAATCTTAACTAAATATAAATAGTTTTGAATATTAAATAAAACATATAATCTAAAGCAAATTTTTTAGAAAACAGTTTTTGGGCGGTAAAAGAATGAATACAAATTGAGCCAAAAGCTGTACCTAATTTGAAATTCTTTGCGTATGAGTTACATTGGAATGCGTAAGAAAAATAAATACTCAATATAAAAGTGTAGTATGAATACGAGACAAAATCTACTGAAACTGCTGTTTAAGATTCGTCTACATGAAATGCAAATTCCAATTGTTTAAGTAGTCACGCGAAAGTACTTAACTGGAAGTTTTAAAAGAAGTTTACTTCATCTGCGGATAGTGTTTAGTAGTATCCCGTGCTTCCCAACAACGAATCTTTGGAATTTAGAATAATCCCAAAGAACTCTTAAAAACACTTAATGTAAATGATTAATTACCTGTAGTCACACGCTTTATTTTTACAACTCTAGCGATGCATGCTTTAAATAGTAAATATTACTCTTGAATTCCTCTCACATATCTTTTAACGACTTTCTATGAATGACACGGAATCATTTTCCACAGACAAATTATCACTATAAAAATATCTAACATTCCTTAATTTAATAGCTATCTTAAATAAATGAGTAGGTGTCATTTTAAACTAGCTTTTCATGACTTTTACATTAATGCCCTTTTAATCTTATCTATAATTATTTTGGTAATGCATTATTATCTTGTTTGCTTTACATAAAGCAATTGATTTTTAATCTACAATAAAATCCATTACTTTATGAAAAGTTTTAATTATAGTTGGAATTACTAATAAGGAATTTAACATATTTTATATCATTGTCTATATACATAATTTTATTTTAAAATTTGAATAACTAAAAAGGATCTTTCCTGATAAAATTGCTCTATTACTGACATAAGTAAATAATATATAATATTTATGTACGGTTTTTAGGTAAACTTCAACTACATTACCCCATTTTAGTTCTGTTTGATGAATTATGGTGGTCTGTTAGATAGAAATTTATATCCCTTAAAACTGCTATTTTTTCAATACTATTGAATGAATTGAATAATAAAATAGTATTTAAACATATTCTTTTCTGATAATATTGCTAGTATTATTAATAAAGAATTTATATTTAATAAAAAATATTACTTTTTTTTGAATTTCACGTTAAATCAATTAATAACATTCATAACATTTTCAAGCTTCCAGTAGTAAAAGTGTCAGAATTAGAAATTTTATCATTTCTTCCCAAGAGATAATTTGAATTTCAATAGAACGATAAAATGATATTTTCGGATATTGTTTACTGAAAAGTCTGTGAAAGGTTTCAATTTAATATTTAAATATTTAAGTAAAGTAAAGATAAACAATTTCATATAAAAGATATTTAAAATATTTATCTTTGCTAATAATGATTACATTTTTTATATACTTCGAGTACACAAAATTAATTGGCAATTAAAATTAATGGCATATTTAATTACGATTAAAGTCTGGATATTATTTAGGAAGAGAAAATTAATAATTAAAAATCTTGTAAGAATCGAAAATAATTAATTATCTGCCGATTGAGTAATTTTATATGAAAATAAATTTACTAATTGATGTCAAATGGTTTTCATCTGGTTTAATTATTAATTAGCATTAATAGTTTAGAAATTCACGTGATCAATGACTTGTTTGGCATTAATAATTAATATTTCAATATTTATAATTATACTATAATTAATGTAGTATAATTAATATTTACATAATTATGTTATTTGATATATTACTTAATTTTGTTCACAGACAACAATGAAATAATTAAACGAATATTTGAATTAAAAAATAAACTGGGATTATATATTGCAGCTGCCAGCAGCTTTCGGGGTAAAAATAATCTTTAAATATTTATTCACTTTTATATATATTAAAATAATCCGTAAGCTTTGAAATCCTTTTCTTTATATCTTTTTTCTTCCCTCAACTTGAATCTATTCTTTTCTACGGTTTAATTAACTTATCCTATTGTTTAATGTCACATAATGTAAACAAAAATTTTATGGCTTTATTCATTTATATTAATGAATATATGAATAATTTAGCGTTTGATGTAGATAAAAGGAATAAAGGTATAATAGATGAAATGTATAATAAAATTTTTAATTGATTACTACAGCATTGAAATAAATCAGGAACTTTTCTTTGCAATAATAAACTTTAAAAAAATTCATTTGTAGTAAAAATCAAAATTTTTCTTTGAGTATATTTAGAACTACCTTCTATAAATGAGCGACTTTGAAGAAAGTGAAAACGCGCATGATAATTCTTTGTAATGCTGGCTTCGTTTGAAGAAATAAGAAAGAATATTCATAGCAATCCACATATAGTACATATATTTTCCATACATGGTTCCTATCTTATCCATATATGGCACATATCATATACAAATATGATACATTATTCAAAGCAATCCATATCAGGAACATATCTTTTATATATAAGGTAAATATCTTATCCATATATGGAACATATCAGACACATATATCTTACATGTCATATACATATCTAGTCTATATCATATAGAATGCCTTTATTAATTGAATATAAATAGAATATTAGTGTAAAATAAAACAAATATCTTACAAGCATAAAATAATACTCAAGGTACAAGTCGAGTCTTTCACATCTGCAGCACCACAACACGGGATCGTTCTAAAATTGTGTGTCTCCTAAAAACTAATTTTCAATTTAAAAGTTACATTCTTCACCTGAAGATTTTTTTAAATATTTATGGACGGTCTTAAAACTTGCAGATAATGCCATATTTATGACAATAAATATTTTTATAAACAAAGATTCCCCTCTTGCAGGGATTTTGCAAAATGTAAATGGAACAGCCGTACGGTATAAGAGTGTATTCAAAGAAACCAAAAATTGAATACATGATACTAAAATCAATTCAAAAATAAATTCTGCAAATTTCTTCGTAATATGTTGAAAGCCAAATTAAGAATGATCTAATATCAATTATTTAATATTTAAAAACTAGGTATCAGTGAATCCAGTATATGTTCATATGATGAAATTAGTTTTAAAATAGTAAAAGATTAAAATCATTACTATCAAAAAAATGAGTAAATAAAATTCAACACAAACAAATTAAAATTGGAGCACATTGGATTCCATTTTGATTCCAAGTGAGTAAATTGTTTCTTTGGCAACAAAGTCTCATAACAAAAACATTATTTTACTTTACATGCAATAGTTTGTTTTTAATAATTTAATTTTATCTAATGCTATTCATATTGTATTTCTCTTATAAATATTTCATATAGAGCAAAAATTTTAATTGTTAAGATACATTAAAATTGGAGAGCTAATCTGCCGATGATGTGATCGAATAATTGGAAGCAATAACCCAGTATATGTTGATGTGGTAAATTAATATTAAAGTAGTAAAAGATCATGATAATTGACTTTAAAAAATGTGTAAATAAAGTTCAACACAAATAATAGAAATTTTGAGCGTATTAGGTTGTATTTTTTACCCAAATGAAAATTTTTTTGACTGTTTTGGAAATTAACTTTTTTATGGGAAAATAACTACAATCTTAAAATCCAGAATTTATAAAAGAAGCATTTTGATTCTTTTTTCCCTCAATAACCAATTAACTGTCTTATTTTCTTCCCTTTCTAATAAGACAACACTTCCGACTTTGGGAATAATTTCAAATAGAAATTCGTTGAATAATTGACATATATATGCATTCGAAGTAATTTTAATATTGCATTATAATCGTTATAAATTGTTTATTTCTTTGCTTACAACTATCAAAATCAGATAAGTCGATGAACGTATGGCATACTGGCAAAACAGTTTAGCCGTTAAACAGTATAGATGAAAGAAAAAAAGCATTATTTTACTTTTCTGATTTCATATGATAGTTTAAATTTAAAATTTAGTTTCATGTAACGTTTTTCATGATGTATTTATCTTATAAACATTTTCTATAAAAATATTTGGAATCCCAGAGCGACTTTGAATAACACAAGATTTTTCCTAGCGTCTGCGTTTTTATACAGCAATCGAATAATTGTTTTTTATAAGCAATAATCTAAAACGTATCTAAGCATAAAACAGAATTAATGTAATAAAAAATAACCAGTTGCATAGTATCCGCATATGTCAGCATGTATTCTTGCATCTAGACATATAAATGCTATATATATTTCAACTATTCCTCTTTTACATTTGAAAGAGAGAATTTTATTTTACTGCTTTCGCGTCCTATTTCTATACTTATGCAAATGCGTTTTGAAAAGGAATTCTGATAGGCTTATAGACATTTAAAAAAGAATTTTGTCGTAGAAGAACCGAAAGAAATGATAAAATTTTTCTTTGGTATTCTCCGAGTGAGAGCATTTATGGAATAAGACGTTATGTCGTCTCAAATCCCAAAGTTTTATATGCATTTACTGTATAGAATGCATAAAATTTGCTAGGTCTTTTTCCTCGAGAAGAAATCAATCGCAGAAAGTTCAAGATCTTGAAATCAATTTTATATTGTATCTTGGCTTAAAATGTATACTAATCTTAAATCTTCTGAGAAAAATTTAAATGTTTTAGAATAAAAGTAATTTATAACAAAACATTTACTAAGAGAGAAAAAATGAGAAACCCTGAATATATTTTTTTCATCGTAATTATTCACAAATCGAGTGAATAAAAGTTATAATTTCAAAGGTTCTAAAACTTTTATTTTAATTTCCTGGTTTAATTTTGTTTCTACCAAAATAAATCTAACATAATTTTTTATTGTGTATAATTAATTTCATATTTTTCTAATCTGTTGCTTAACTGATTAGTTAAAAAGTAAGACGCAATCGGGATTGTAAAGTCTTTATGCGATGTTTTGAAGACAATTATAAATTTTTAATTTTGTATTCCCAAATTATTTCAAGTGCTTGATTTTGCTGATTTAACAATATAAAGTTTGATATCAGTAAGCTCTATTGCAAAATTTAATGACATCTACAGTATTAGAAAATAATTAAATCATGCTGAAAATTCTAATTTACAATTCTTCGTGAGAAGTAAACTGTCCCATTTAATTATTCCATACAATGCACCTTAATTTATTATATTAAAATTTATTAGATGATTATTTGCGACATCTTGAATCGTTCTCTTTTAATTATTCAATGAGATTTCCATTCAATTATTATATTAAAATGGTAAATTATAAGTTGCGACTCCTTAAATCTTTCACTTTTAATTTTTCCATTAAATGTATCGTCAATAATTGTATTGAAAGGGTAATTTATGATAACTTGAAGCATCTTGAATCTTTCCATTTTAATTATTCATTAAAATGCGCCTCCAATTGTTATATTAAAATGGTAATTTATGATAATTTGCGACATGAATTTCATTGTAGATTTGTTCATCTGCAATCCACAATGTATGCTATATTATTCGTTTAATATAGGCTTTCTGCAATATACACACATATAAAATAACTCTCTATAACCGCTTAAAGTATCCAATATTAGTCCTTTATTGCTTTCTAACAGTCATTTACATTGATCTGCCACAAACTTTCACTTCTTTACCTGATTTGATTAAACAATAGTCTTCCACTATAGCTCTAAAAAAACTATTAGCTTTAAGCCTTAGGCCTGACTTTCCACAAGGCTAGTGAACCTTCAAAGTAAGCCTTATCACGAACAATTACTGTGAAATATCCATACAGTGACTAAAGTTTATACTATACTCTTAAAATCAAAGTAGACTAGCTCACCCACTAATGTCTTCTGTTTACAATTGTTCATTTGGAGGCTTCATTGAAAATCAGTGAAGCAAATGCAAAACACGTTCCCATTTAAAAGAATGAAAAGTATAGTAATACACTTTTGTAAGCCATTTTATTGTTTTTCATGAAATTCATGTTTTATATATACACATAAATTAATACATATAAATCGAAATAGAGATTCATTACAATATTTAACCCACGTTAAAGAACAGAATTTCTGGAAAGTTACCAGTCCATTTCACCTAGCCCTAGAATCAACCTTTCATATCTTAAACAATGCAGGATATTCTTTCTCTGTCATGCTTGTTTAAGATAGCTAGGCATGGCCTAACACAATATAAGTTACTAAACTTATTAATCTACAAAAACAAAATAAACAAAATTTCGGTATCAGTTTTCTTGCTTTTACATTGCATTTAAAATGTCTTGCAAAAACATCCTGCTGAACAATTTAAAGACCTTCTTTCAATTAAATTAACAACAAAGTTACACAATACCTTCCTAAATTTATTAATCTACAAAAACAAAATAAATAAAAATATCCTGTATCATTCTTGTATTTTTGTTGCATTGTATATGCCTTTAAAAAATAATCTGCTAAACAATTTAAAGACCTTCTTTCAATTAAATGAGCAGCAAAGTTAAGCATTATATTCCTAAATTTATTAGTTTAAAAAAAAAACAAAGTAAACAAAAATCCTATTTCAGTTATTCTTATTTTTGCGCTGCATTGTATGTGTCTTGCAAAAACATTCTGCTGAACAATTTAACAACCTTCTTTCAATTAAATTAACAACAAAGTAGATCACAACAATCAACAAAATGCAAAAGCACGCCACCTTCCACTATACACCACTATCGCCTGTTGAAAAGCCATCGCGTTCTGATAAAGATCTTAATAATTAATGTTCTTCCGGAAATTCCTGCACAGTCGTAACAAAGTTCCATCTCTGCTCGGCATTCATTACCGAGACTCGGGCTAATCGCGCCCGAGAAAACTCGTCGAAGGCTAATTAGAGCGGCGGGAGCTGCAATCGGAGATCCCACTTTGTTTGCTCGCGGCTAATTCAATTTGAAGCACCCCCGTCCCGCTATCTGCCGGAATAATAATATTCCGATTCCGAGAGTGAGAATTCGTGTCGCTGCAAATGAGTTCCATCCGGTTGGAAATGTGCTTCATGAACTGGCGGAACGGATCCGACCTATGGGGGTGCCTACCCGGATCTTCCGGACTGCAGGACAGGATGCTCGTCAGATGGTCGGTCCAGATTTGAAAGCTGCCGGGGTCCAGATGAATTGGTAGGTCTTGGACTCATGATATATTAGAAACAATAGAATTTATCCAAGTCATAACAAAAGCAGCTTTGAATTGATGTCTCCCAACACTCTGCTGTTGTCATAGAGAAATATTTTAAGATTATGTTTCTAAGTTGGCGTGCGATATATATGAAGAAAAAAATGCCCAAAATGACCAACAGATATCGTTGTACAAAACAAGACTAAATCACAAAACAAGAATCACTAAATTCGGCACATAACTATTTCTTAAAAAAATATGCTCGTTAACACTAGATTTTTATTTAAAAATTTATTTATGTCTTAGTTATTTTAAATTCTTTTTTTCCAGTAGTTTCGAAGTATATTAAGGAGTAAAAAATAAATGTTACATCACTTTTACCACACTGATGAAATCTGCATTATTTACATGTGATTTTGTATTGTTAATAAATGTTAAAAAATGTTTTAAGTACATTGTGCAACATTCTGTTCATTTTTTTAGTTATTGTATTTATCCCCACATGCATAATGGGGATATAATATACATTTATTATGTTAATACTATCATTTCTGCATGATTAAGACAAATTTTTAAAAAATGACGAAAAATGAACGAATCAATGTTACCTATATTAATAAGTAGAGATGTTTGAGTTAGAGATTCGAATTATTTGCAGCTTCTTTTTTGTATCACGCATATATAAAAGCTCCAATTTAGGGTTGTGAAAATTATAACATTTACGAAATAATATACTGATACTCAAGTAGACCATAAGGGTATAAAAATATTTGGACTCATAACAAGTAAATAAATAACAATAGATTTAAATTTTAAACAAATAAAAAATTTTGAATTTCAAAATAAGATTCATTAAGGTGTGAAATACTCATCCAGAAAATTCGTTAACACAAATTTTAAAGTTGTATTAGCAATAGAATCTACGCTATTTTTAAAAAGAAAAAAGCTCTGAGATGATTAAAATATCTTTAAAGTCCCTTGGGAGAATTATGTAACGAGGAAAATAGGATTATTAACGCTTAAGATCAGGATCTGAAATTGGTAGATACTGCTAAGAATCATGGGGAGCTGAAATGGAATCATGTCTTCATAAACAGATTTATTCCGTGTCTTCTTTAATGTCATTTAAAGATTCAAAGTACCAAAATTAATGAGTTGTAATTGTTAATTTAATTACTTATAAAGTGAAAAGCTAAATATCGCTTTTATTGAAAGGTGTAAAAACGTATGAAAACACTTGTCTTGGGCTAAATCTAAAAGCTAAATCTTGTTTCCAATAATCATAATTTAATTACATTCCAACACAATTACTGAAGAAATTATAATTGAAAATTTTTATTCATGAGATTTCCTTCTTCAGGCAAGATTCATATTAATATTAAATAATAACTCTTGATAAAACAGACATTGTATTTTGGAATTATGTTTGATAAATGAATTATGTTTTTGGTATCTGTTATTTCAATGTCTTCTTTCAAAATTGAAAAGTATTTCTTTTTCTGAATTTTATACGTCTTTCGTAAAATTATACAGGATTCTAGCATTCATATTTTAATAAGGTTTCGTTATATTTGTAAGAATTTTATTAGATTTTTCTTCATTTGTCAAAATGCAAATCTTTCACACGAGACATCTGACTAATTTTAAAGAACATTCCTTCAGAAATTAGACAATGTATTTTGAATTACGTTTGATAACTGAATTACTTTTCTGGAAGCTGTCAATTCTAAATTCTTTCATTGGTATCTGCTTAAGTCCTCCATCCACTTTACCTAATTACTTTAAAAGTCTTTATGTGTTCTCTTGAGTTCTCGAAAACATAACACATCCTAAATGACTTGACGTTCCAATTCAATTTTCACGCCTCTCCAAACAAGCTAACAAATAATAAGAAAAAAAACATTTTTGGCTCAAGATTACTACATATGCCTATTCGGCTGGCTTATTAAATTACTCGCCAGAAAAATTCCACCGTTTTCAAAAGAACATATTTTGACTGCCAAAGAGGAACACAGTCTTATGTACGATAAATATTTCAGACATCAGTCCGCCAGCGTATAAGTGGCGGAAAAGTTAACGCTAGATTAAATTACAGCAAGTGAAAAAAACTCTTAGGGTAAGCGGATCATGTTACTAATCTGATAAATTCAATATTCGTTTTATTTTTATCTTGTGATTCCATGCCTGGAAGCCAATGATGGTCGGAATTGAAATGTACATTGACACTTTGGAGATAATAATATGGCAGTGTAATTTGATTTCAGAAATTCCCTTTTATTATTTTTTATCGTGGTTAAGTTTCTCTGAAAAATAAAATGCACTTCGAAAACTTTGTTTTTATTGGTAGTTAGAAGGAGAAAAACTGAATGGTTTGCATAAGCCTATGTGATTTAAATCAAATTGAATCAGGACTTGTTTAATAAAAATTAATGAATCCTTGGTCATGGTCCATATTTATTTTTAGGGTTTCAATGAATGAAATATGGTAGTAAGAAATGTAATTCTTTTGCAATAAATACTTACATTTGTTTCAGAAGAAGAAAATATGCATTTAAATTCACTAAAATCCAATAACCGTTCTTAAAAAAGTTTTCAATAAGTAATCCTACATTATATTACAATTCATACGTCAGTTCAACAGTCATCAGAATAAATCAATCCTCTAGGAACATTTTTTTACTCTTTGTTTGAAATATATGTCTTACAATTTTTACCCTTTGTTTGAAGTATCAGTTTAAGGTTTTTTTTTACCCTTTATGTGACATATCTGTCTTATTTTAAAATATGTATTTCATATTTGTGACATTTATGTATTTACGATCTGTTTGGTGCATTGTTGGAAAGTTTTGGCGTTTTGCCATAAAGTACATACTTATAAATCAATAGACAGAAAGAAATATCTCCCAAAATGTATGGGTACAGTTTAGATGAAGAGAAGAAATCATTACTTCTGAGTGTCCTTTTAAATATAAAATTTTGATCCATAAATATTATCATCTTATTCAAACCCTATTTTTCTTTGTTAAAAGTTAGATTTATTAACACCATGTTTTGAAGCAACAAAAGACCAAATTTAGGGCGGTCATCTTAATTTTGAGCATTCATCAGAGGATGAAAAATATTACTAAAATGGCATTCCTTCTCAAACTTCAATGCTCATATCTTCAGACAATGAAACTCTTGCTTGGAATTATCAATGTATCTTCAATTTTACCTGGAAAAATTAGAAAAAGAACGTTTATAAAAGCAGAAATAATTTGATATTAGGAGATATGAGGAGGATATATATAATATTTAAGCATTTTAAAATTAATAAGGAATATTAAAGGGCTTTAATGGAAGAAAATGGGAGTAACTGTTCAAGTAGAACAATAAACCTCAATTCATCTTATTTGTCACTGATGTGCACGCTTCCTAAAAAATTCTACTCAATATGATGCATAATATAATAAATTTTCTCAATTTCAACAATGATATAAGCTATCATTAACAAAAAAATGTTTAATCAGTTAATATTAACATCTGAAATGTTAATATTTAATGCTCATCAAACCTACCGCAATTATCTGACCATATTACACTTAATCCATTCTTTGAACAATAGAATAATGTTACCAAGAGGTAAAACGTTCCCGTAACACGTAATCTTGGTGACAAAGCTTGTCTATATCACATCCGGATCAACAAAAATCTACCATGTCGCGAACATGTTTCGCCATGATTAGCTTAGTAGGGATACATGTAACCACTTTGTAACAATTATGACTAATATATATATAAAATTATCAATAGTTGATGATCCTATTGATACTTTTGCCATCTCCATAACATTTGTTTCTTATTGAAAAGAATAAAATTCATCATTTTAAGCTTCCTCTTTCTCTACCACGCATTTTTATTTTCATTCCTTGATGTCTAATTCCTTATTTTCTTCATATATTCAGTATTAGCTATTATTAAACCATCACTAATCATCATGGTTCACACTACAGGGTGTTCCACAAGGTATGCAGCGTTTAATTTTTACAGATTCGAATGGAGCACGTCAAAACGAGTATTCTGATATATAACATTTATGGTTCCAAAATAAAGCGTCACAGCCGAATTAAGGTGTGAAGCTTGCGTCATGAAAGCTTCAAGAAATGAGAACTAAAGCAACTGAAACAAAATGGCTAATAAGAACTTTCACTGCAATAGATTTTCAACATGTCGGCCATTCTAATAAATAAAATTTCGAAGTTTGGTTTCGGAGTTCTCAACAGTTTTCTCTAAAACATTTTTTTTCCCAATTTCCTTGACCTCCGTTTCAACGGCTGCTCTCAAGTCATCAAATGTTGAGGTTTGTATGAAATACACTGTATCTTTCCAACGTTTCCATAAAAAATGTCCCACGAATAAAAATCCGATGAGAAAAATGTCCATTCTCAGCCATTATTTCTTTCGTACTGGAATCCAACTTCATAAGTCTATCGTGAAAATATTCAGATGGGAGATTGAAGTTTCGAGAATATGGCGAAGTCAAGCACTATCTTGGATAAACAAGTAATCGCTTCTTGCCACTATCATTCAAAATCTTTCAATTTCTGAACATTAGGTTATGTTCTTGCAAGCTTTTCTTTTTACTTTCCAGCTACAGGAATTTCAGTCGACCACAACAAATCCTGTCGTTATGCTACGTGTAGTGGTGGTGGGGTGGTCGGCTGTATGGAAGAAGAAGCTACAGGAATTTGCATTTTCACTTGCAAACACACATTTCCTTTCACTGGTCGCCATGAATTTTCTTTTTTCAAGCAAAATTCTGCTAACACATTGCCCAATACAGTGGTTTCTTTAAATCTTCCGTACATTCTTTTAACCTCGAAACCGTTTATGTTGTGCGGATTGCCAAACGTTTTCGCCATACTGTTATATGATTGCTATTCAGGATAAGTCAGTACCATAAAAACACTTTCAATCGAATATGTGCACATTTCAGAACCTCAACGAAGCCACACATTACATAGAAATTTTTTAACGAATAAAGCGTAGAAATTCCAGCTACAGGAATTTGCATTTTTAGTTGCAAACACGCATTTCCTCTCACTGGTTGCCATGAATTTGCATAATAACCTAGTTAAGCTTTAATGTTGGGCAATCGCCAAATATGTCGTAATTTGGAAGTCAAACTGTTTGGTTCATAATTAAAGTTTTAATGTAATTTGATGTTATATTCGGAGACCCTACATGTTGTATACCATAATACTCGGCTTAGCTTGTTATTTACGAATCTGCAAAAATTTGTCGATGCATAACTTGTGGGATACACTGTATGATCTATGCACATCAAATGATTGAGTCTTTAGAAATTTGAGTTGCCATTTGGTATAACACAATATTAATTATTTACTCAATAAGCCATCGCAGCGTAACAAAATTTAATATCAAGTCCTATCATTTAATAAATTATTCAAAATGAATTTTTATTAAAAAGGGAGGAATTGTTGGAGATAATTAAGACCACTGTAGTATTTTTTAGAAAAAAGTTCAAAAGGAAAAAAAAAACTCATTCGGTCGGATTTAAATACTCCGAATTCATCATTTTACAATTGAGCTAACAAATTATAACAATAAGAGAACTTAATAATGTTTGGTTTTAAAAACTTTTCAGCGTAAAGCAAATAAATTTTAGAAATAATATAAAAAGAACTGGAACGAATTCTAATCCTTCAGAATCTGAAAGAAATGTCGTATTAAAAAGCTCGACAATCTTTTTTCAGGTATTATTACAGTGATTTAACTATAATATATTGAACAGATATCTTTTTAAAAATTAATTCTACTCCTAAAATAATTTTTTATTAATAAGGAATTCGACTTCCCTGCGAATGATTCTGTAACATAATTAGGCAAATATTTATTATAATTTCAAATCCATATTTAAATTTTATGATAATATTTTTTATCCATTCATTTTTACTTGAAATGAGATTTTAAAAAAATGTGGGAGCAAATAAAAGACTTCATAAATCTTCCTAGATCTTTTGTGTTTGCATTCATTTCTTGCTACGATTTTTTTGAAAAAAGTTTTTGATTAACAAAAGATTGAATTTATTAAACATATGTGATTTAAAAAATACTTGAGTATAATTTTGTGTTGCCAGGAATTTAATTTTTATAAATGTTTAGATAAACAAGCTTATATTATATTTGTATCATTATCTGTAAAACAATACTTTCAAAAATTAATTTCTTTTGAGGTAGGAATCAGATATTTTTTTTAAAGTTTTATTTCTTTAATATTGCTTAATTTTTATTTTCAGACATTTAGTAATACAGAATTATTTTGTAAGATCGTTCACAATAATTATATGCAATTCCTACATTAATTGTTTGCTTTCATCTGCACTTTGCAAAAATTGATATGAAAAAAAAAAATTCAGAGTGAAAACGAACCCTTTAAAAAGTATTTCGATTGTTTTTTCCTATGTAATATAGGACTTACGAATGTCGCAGCTAGTATTTAAAAATGGAATTGCAAGAACAAAGAATCTGAAGACAAAGAAAAGTCAACATAATTAAAATCGCGATGCAAAAAAAAAAAAACCACTTTTCATTTTAAAGAACACGCGTTTTTCTTGTCTGGTATTTTGACAAAGAATATAAGAACTCATAAGAAAAAAATAAAACATTAATTCAAGGAATTATTTTCTTTCTGTTTTTTTATTTAAAACAGAGGATATGAGCAAAAAAATATAAGAGGAGTTTTATTTTAACCATCATTTCTTATTCAAATTTTGATGCAATTTTTATTTTCTAATTTTTTTGGTAGGTCTTCTTAGTTGAAACCTTTTAGAATTAAATCATTTGTGAGTTAAAATGTGTCTTTTTGATAGAAAAAAGCTAATGAAAACGACCGGAAAAATGTAATTTTCTTAGAAAATAATTAGAAAAGAAATAATAAGATTATTGAAATTTAAGGATCAGTTGATTAAAATACAGTTTAAATATTTTATAAAAATAATATAACAGAAAATAATATTCAAAAGGTTGCATAGAAAACAGTGGTATACAATACATATTATTATAGTCAGTTGATACAATTTTTTTCTCTTTCTCAGGATCAAAGCGAGATTCGATTGAAAAACATTACAAAGCGACAAAAATTTGTCGAATGAGTTTTTATTTATCTTTCATTTTGTAGAACTTAAATTTAAAGAGTCTTAATCCTCTTATAGAATATACTCTTCTATATTCGATCAATTTTTTTAAAACCTAAATTTTTGCATAATAATAATAATGAGTTTATATATATTTATTTTCCAAAATTGACAACAATGATTGATAACTGTAATGTTATTACAATGCTCTGAGAAAGATGAAAGAAATAACATTCTAAAGTTGATTTTCAGTGATGAATTTGAATAATTTTAAATTATTCCAATATCTATTACTTAAAATGCGATTATATAATTTGATAGAAAAAGTTATATTATTTTAAATTAATGACATTCACTTCAAATTAATATTCTTCTTAAAATTTAATTTTTTTTCCTTTATTGTATTCTATAAAGGCTAAAATAAAAATGAAAATAAAAGTTTAACATTTCAAAGATTACATGACCTCTCAAATTCCTATGGAGAAATTTCTGTACTAGTGAAATTATTTTAGTTAAAATCTTAATTTTTTTTCTTTTTATTGCAACGACGTTAAAGTTGATTGTTCTGCTTTTATTTTCTCGTATGCTTATTACAGAGAAAGTGTTGCAATTGTCAATAAGGCCGATTCAAGATTTTGTCAACTCTGCACATTTTAAATATCTTTGAGTTCGAAAAGCAATTCTTGGCATTATATCTGCCCCTTTTTTTACGAAAAAAAAATAACTTGAAAATACTTTGACCTAGAAATATGGAATTTGGTACACGGAGTTTACACCAAATTCGTAGTTTCTTATCAAATTTCGATGAAACATATTCAGTCTGCCTGTTCGAATATAACTACAAAATGCATTAAACTAGAATGATAAATTTTGACATACAATTAACATCTATAGCGCAGACAACTAACAAATTTCGGCTAATACCCTCGAGATGAGAGACCACAAGTTTCTACTTTTAAAAACATTTAAAAGTAATAACTGAAAAACCAGTGACATATGTATATCAAATTTAGTATAAGATTTTGTGACTTCAATTATAATTTTGTATCAAATTTTTGTTTAAATTGTTAGAGAAACTTATTTAAAATACAATTAAATTTTCGAATACTTTTAACCACAAGCTAAGGATTAATCGTCAAAAATATACTTCAAAGATAACACAATAGATTCAATAAAACTGCTGAATTAATGCCGATGGATAATATTTCATATCTGCTGTTTCTCAATGACATGTAAAACATTCTCTGAGATGAAAACTTTCATAGAAAGTATGTGAAAAGTTTTGAGAAGACTATTCCACCTAGTTTACTACAAAAGTTTTAAAGAAAATTTGGCTATCGTACCCTGAGATTTAACTTTAAGTCAATAAAAAATGTTTTTAAATCTGGAATGTCACGATGTTATTTTAACAAATGTTATAATCGATTGGTTATATATTAAATATATTTTTCTCTATGCAATCAACTGAGAATCACATTTTATACTTGAACTCTGATTGTTTATATTTAAGCTAATTTGAATTGTTGTGTATATATTTGCAATTTAAAGGGCTGGATAAATGAAATTGATAAGGATAATAAAAGTTATGAAATTCAGAGGACATGAGCAAAATATATCCTAACATTTTACATTTTAAAAAACAGTGAATTTATGCCTCCGACTACGTTAAAAACACTGCTTATCGACCACATTGGAGTATTTTTTTTTAATTGTTATATCTTGTTGATCAGGCTTTCCTCTTTCCAAAACAATTTACTTTTTCTACAAAAAGGAAGGAGTGACTTATCATACAGGGCCACATAATTTTTCAGCTTTAACTTCCATTTTCTCAAAACTTTAATATTCATAAAAATTCCCCACCGTTAACATGATATCTCAAACACCAATAGAGGCATTTACATCAAAATTTCAGCGTATGTTTTAAATAACATGGGCAATGAAATGAACCAAAAGTTTTATTGTTGGTGGAATACGTTTTCATTTATAATAGCTCTAGAAAAATAGTTTTAAATTTATAAAAAATATACATATATATGTATATTTTTACCCATAACCTCTTTGAATCTCAAGATTTTTCTGAGATTTTGGTTCATTTCATTCATCATTGTATCCCATAATTTGTGTTCAAAGAAAAGTAGGATTGCTGCATTAAATTTTTCTGTAGAATATTACCCGTTTTGTTTAAATTTCATACAAATTTACAACACAATTTTCTATTTCTCAAAATATATTATATTTTTGAATAATTTTGTTGTATTTATATTATTTTGTATCATAATTGACAATACAACTAAAAACCGTAGTTTTAAATGTTTTTAAAAATTCTATTTTTCAAAAAGTTTCCTTCGAACGTAGTCGGATATCTTAAGAAGATCAAAAAGATATTTGCTTTTTCTTTTTTACACGATCTTTAATACCTACAAAGTTTTTGAATAAGTTATGTTCGATCATGTTCAAATCTAAAAAGAATTTTTTTCAATTCCTATTAAATTTTCAATTTGAATTTTTGCTCTGAAGTATTGAGAGAAAAAACAATGAGGAAACCGACCATAAAAGGGAAAAAAAGCTGAGAAAGATTTGGGATTCTTTATATTCGAAAAGAATGAACGCGCTTTATATTCTCTTCTGGGTTTTAGTAACATATTATTAGATAATCAAATCGCTTTTGTTGTGATGCTCTTGGGAGAAAAATTGTTGAATAGCAGGGAGATATTCATCAAAGAATAGATTTATTTATGAGTTGATAAATAAATCTATTCTTTGTGGTACAAGGATAAATACAACGATTTTAATCTTTATCACAAAAAAATCGTATTAACTATTAGGTAGATAAAATTTTAATTACTCATTTGTATATAAGTATCAGGCTTTATTATTAGTAGCTTTAATTTAGTATGAGTCAGAAAAGACAAATATATGTGCAGAGAACAGAATATTCTTAATTCATCTGGTTTCTAATGTAAAGAAACGAATAAATTACTACTGGATATAAATAATACAATGAATGCATTCTGTTAACCACTCTATGGGTTTCAATTTCACAATCGATTTTTAGTTTCTTAAAATAAAATAAAATAGCTTTCTCAAATAAACTGGAAATTGAACCAATAAACCATGATTACAAATAGGATCTTTCAAAAATATTTGAATAAAATCATAAAAGTAAAATAACATTTATAAAATTGTAGCATTTTTGAAAAGATTTGACCTACTACAAAGACTTTTTAATAGAATAAAATTTAGTTTATCTACTTTATAATCAACTTTTAATTTTGAAATTCATTTATTATTATCTTTGATTAATTTTATTTGTGGTTGAATGAAGATCATTATGATCAGTGAAGTGGAAGCAATAGGGCGTATATTTTCGAGAACATTTCTTTAATGATCACATTTCATATATATATATATATATATATATATATATATATAAGGTAAATCTTTAAAAAATCCCTTTATTTAAAAAAATGAAGTTAAAATAAAATTATTTCCTAAAATCTTTATCATGAAAAGTCCTTCTATTTCATTGAAACTCTATTCCAGAGAATTTAATAATTAGCTTACAAGCACTTTGAATTTTGTAAATCAAGAGTCAATAGATCTCTCTGAATGCGAATTTCACTTCCCATTTAATAAGTAAGCTCTCTAAAAGCTTTCGACTAACTCTAGGATCAAAAGGAACCCACTGAACACATAATTAAAGTATAACTAAGCAGACAAGCGAGCCATTATGCCAGGAGCTTTTCCTGTTCTCATCCTGTGGGCGTAATAGCTCCCTCCTGCACAAAATGGACCCTCAGGTCCGGCCTGCATTAAGAGCTGGCCCACTCCCTGATGACAGTTTTCATGTGGCAGCAAACGGTTTTCTCCCCAGTACTGCATCCATCGGTCACATGTCAAGAATGCATTCGATTTTCCAGTTTCGCCAGAACCGTGACGCCACTCTGGGGTCTTCTTCCAGCTCTCTCCACACCCCTGTTCCACCCCACTCCCTTCCCGAGTTCTGTTCCATTTCCTGGGTTTTCGATTCCAGGGAAGGGTAAGGGTATCGATCAAATGCACAGACAAACAAATTGGACAATGTGATAACATCTTTTGATGACGAAACTTCCTCTCTGGAAATCTGGAACTGGTAATCAAAGGATGGAATGATGAATGGGGTACGGAAAAAGCAGCGATACAGAACCCAGTCATTCAGAGGGAACACCAACCGCCCCGGGGGGAGATTTCGTAGAGATTTTTCCTTTGGTACCAATTTCTTAATTTCATGTTAGGTTAGCAGCTGAGATTCAATTTCTGCTGAGATTTCGAATTTTCGAAAATGTATAAGTTTTAAATTGATGTTTTAAAAAATTGTAGCAAATTACTAATTGTAGCAAAAGCATCAACTAAGTATACATAAGTGTTTTTTTTTATGTTTAGGAATCTTTCGAAGTCTTATTTAGCACTGGATGTAATTGAAAACATCCATCATTCTAAAAACCAAAGTAACCCACAAATATCGTATAATATTGTGTGATATCGATCAATATTCCTATATATAGTTTAATATTGTGGATAGTATATATATAGTTTAATATTGTGTATATTAAATATAGTTTAATATTGTGGATAGTATATATATAGTTTAATATTGTATATATTAAATATAGTTTAATATTGTGGAATATTGTTTAACAACATATAATAAAGCAATATTGTATACATAATGATTATGCTACCTGGGAATAACATAGTTACATTTAAGAAAATCTGAATGAATGGTCATTTATTAAAATATAAATATTGTTCCAATTTTTTAAAAAAAGAAATATAATTTACAGCATAAATATAAAAAATGGTATAAAAATAATACATAAAAAGCATAAAATATAATGAAAGTATAATATAACATAAAAAGTATAATATAATGACAGAGAAATTTTTAAAAGAAAAATTAAATACTTTTCTTTTTAATATTTTGGATTTTTTTTATTCGCAGTACTGAATGAAAAACAAAACCTTCAATATTTTACAAGATGACAACATTATTAAATTAAAATTCAATAACTTCTGTAGAACATGTAATTTATAAATTTGTAATTTGCTGATTTAGACAACATAATTTGCTAAGATTTCAAAATTAATTTGTACATGCTAAATTCATATTCTGAAAAATTTATGATATTACTTGAAGAAGAAGCATCTATTAAGTGAAAAATAAATAAATATTTATACTTAAAGTTTAGTAATACTTCAAAGAATTAGTCAGTACTGGATAAAAAAATTTAAAAAAATCCCGTTTTCTAAAAAAAATAACAAAATGGTTAAGTGTCCTATTAATTCGACGAAACAATATATATATTTTTTTAATTATTGTTCGAATTTCTTAACTAAACACTGATTGCTTGAAAAAGTCTAATATAATTTGCAGCGAAAGTAGCTGAAAAGTAAAAACTCTAATATATTTTTTTAATATTTTGATTTTTTTTATTCACAATACTGAATGAAAAAAGTAAACATTCTGATTTTTTGTCTGGCAGCAACATAATTAATTCAATAATGAAGATTTATTAATTTCTGAAAGACATGCAATTTATAAAATTTGTAATTTGATGATTGAGTTTTAACATAAATTACTGTGATTTCGAAACTAATTAGTAAAGTCTAAATTGATGCTCTCTAAAAATACTGATTATACTTGCAGCAGAAATATTCATTTAGTGAAAAATAAATAAACGAGTATATATATATATATATATATATATATATACTTCCACTATTCTAAAAAAGGGGCAACATGGCTACGTTTAAGAACAATCAAATAAAATATTACTTATTAAAAATATTAATCAATATCTTAACTAAACATTTATATCTTGAAAAAAAAATTATAATTTGTAGACGAAGTAATTGAAAAGAAGGAAAAAAATATTATTTTTTTTTCTTTGGGAATTATTTTATTCATAATTCTGAATAAAAGAGAAAACATTCAGTATTTTACATCGAGATAAAATAATTACTTTAAGGCTTAAGAACTTTGGAATGAAATGTAATTTAGAAGATTCTTATTTTACTGATTGAGACTCAGATCTAATTTACAGGGAATAAATTTTGGCTGAGATTTCAAAATTGATTAACAAATTTTATATTGAATCCTGAGGAAGAGTGGTACGACTTTCAGCAGAAGCTTCTATAAAGAATAAAATTAATAATTATTTTTTCAGGCTCAGGAATTTTTTTCAATTCAATATTATGTTAATTCCCAACATTTATATTTAAGAAATCTAGAACAAAATATAATTTAATTTTTTTAACTAAACATATTCTGCTGAGATGTTGTTTCAAGAATGAAATTCAATTCTTTTTTAAAAACTATATATATATATATTTGAAATTAAATTTTCTTGCATTTAAGTTTTGTGCAACAAAGCTCGTTTGTTATTGAAAAAATATTTTTCAGCCAAGTTTCAATAGGCGTTATGAATCTAAGAAGCGTAGTATATTCGCAAATAATTTTCCCCACTATTTTAAAATTAATTTTAACTGTTTTAATCGATACACTTACTTAGAATTATGCTGCTTATAACAGATGGTACTTAAGCCAGTATTTTACAAAAAAAAAAAAAAAAAAAAAAAACGGGAAAGGGTTACTTTTTGCTTTTAAGTAATTTTTGGATGATTCCATTATTGGAAATGCAGCAGAAATTGTCATTCTTATTACTGTGTTATACAAATAAATTTAGATTCGCATTTTTTGCGTATTAAATTAATATACCTACATAAATTCGTTATTAAACAAGTTATTTTTAGGATGAATATGTATAAATTGTCCGATATTTTTAAAAAAATAGGAAAAATATTTTTTATTTTAAAATTAAGTTTTCTCTTTATTTGAAAATACAAATTTTAAAAGCTATTTTGATTTCAAAGTAATATTATCTGTTTCATTTCACCTTCTTTATTTGCAACTGTTTAGATTGTTGAAGAAAACGAAAATTTTTAACAAAAAATTAGAAGATATTTTGAAATTCAGAAACCAAATGTATATAAAAGAAATATAAAAAAACGGGATGTTTTTACTTTTAAATGACAAACATTGTATGCCCTGTTATCAAAATAATCGTTATATTTTAAAACAGTAAGAAATTTATAAAAATGTAAAGTTTAAGAATTCAATCCCTAAATTATTTAAAATATAATATATCATTTATGTTTATACATTTTTAGTAAATAATATTTTGTTTAACAATATTTAATTTAAGATTGAGGATAGAAAAATTGAGATTATTTTTTACAGCTTCCCTAAAAAGGAGGGAAAAAGTCATCGTGCATTTAATTTATAAATATTGAAAAGAAATTCCATCATTATTGTAAAATTACCATAATAATAAATAATTCATCAAAAAATTGTAATTTATGCATAATTGGACGCATTCTCATATTTTCACTTTTTTATTATCAAAGATAAATACAATGAACATGATTAAATTATTTATCTCTAATACGTCTTACGATTAAAGAAATATTTTGTATCATTTTGCTAAAATGCATTCAATTCAAATTTTCAAAAGCTAATCATCAGATAGAGTTATTCTCTTCCAATAAATACATTTGTTTTTCGAATGTTTCAAACGTTTCTATTAACTTTTATTTTCATTATATTGCATGAAAAAAATTATTCTTTCTTCGATTTAAACGTTTTTATTATCCTAATTTTATTCTCATATGCATAGATAAAAACTAGATGCAAAAATCAATTCCCATTTCCTAGAAATAAGATTATTTAAATCAAATTTCATTTTTCCGGAAGGCAATATCAATATTTCTTCGAAATTCTTTTTTGAAGAAACTAGGATTTAAAATGCATAGAAAAAAATAATGAAATTAAAATTTTCAAACATATATTGTATTATTAAAAGAAAACGTGTACACTAAATGCATTCGATATCTAAGCTGAGAGTTTAAATGGTTTTCTTTTTCAGATATATGTTTCCATCATATTTCCCCCTCCCCTGATATAGAATTGTTTTTAACTTATTGCAATTTCATTCATTTCCACGCTTATTTTTGTGATTTTAATATTCCAAGAATGAGATGGAAATATGGTTTTTACAGATTAAAGGAGAGGAATTGAAATGATAAAGAAACAGTACCTCACAAATTGATAATTTTTTACAGTAAATGATGAAATTTAAAATTTTCTCTTTCACAAGTCTTTAGCAGGGATGTTATCAAAATGATTTTAGTCATCAAGGCTTATTTTATTAACACTATTATTACAAATTTATTCCCCTATTGTTGGAAAAAATTACTTTCTGAAATATAAATGATGAAATTGAAACTTAATTCCTCTACATGGTTTAATACTGGATAAAAGTCATTTCTTGTTTTTAAGCATTCTAATTTATTTAATGAATCCTATTATTAGAAATTATATCAGATTGTTTTATCAGGCTATCTAATAAAAATGATATTCTTAAATTAAACGATGAAATTGAAATTTCATTCTCTACAAAGTTTTATATTGGATAAAATCCATGTCATTTTTATTCTTTATAATTAGTTTTAAATATTCTGTAATTTGTATTATCAGATTGTCTGTTAAGAAAACTATATTCTGAAATGTCAATCATGAATTGAAATTAGATTCTTCTACATGGTTTTATTCTGGATAAAGTACATCTCTTTTTTTATTCATTATAATTTATCATATGAATCTTCAGTTAACATTTCTATCTAATAAAAAGGCTATCTAATAAAAAATGTATTCTTAAATTAAATGATGAAACTGAAAATTCATTCTTCTACAGTGTTTCATCCTGTATAAAATCTATTTCATTTTTGTTCATTATAATTTGTGATATAAACCGTCCATTTTGTATTATCGTGATGTCTGATTTTTAAAAAAATCTATATTCTGAAATGTAAATGATGAAATTGGAATTTGATTCTTCTACACTGCTTACCCCTGAATAAAATCTATTTCATATTTTTTATAATTTATTGTATGTATCTTGCTGTTACATACTTATTCCACTGAAATTTGCATTCCCAGACTGTCTGATGAAAAATTGTATCTTAAATTAAATGATGAAGTTGAACTGGACTCTTCTACATGATTTCATCCTTTATAAAATCCATTTAAATGTTTTTCATTATAACTTATTTTGTGAATTCTGAGGTTGTAAATATATTAAATTGCCGTTTGTATTATCAGGCTAATCAATGCATTAATGAAAATTGATATTCTTAAATTAAATGATGAAATTGATGGCTTCTTTGAAGAACATGATAAAACCTCTTTTTATTTGATTAATCTGTTTGATAAAAATTGATTCTTTATGACAATCATTTTAGTGCAATTTTTAAATAGTCTTTAACATTAAATTTTAAGGTAAAAATCAATGTATTATATCCATTCTTTTTTTAATAAAAGATGAGTCAGTTTTAAATTAAAGTATCACTTGATAACGAAATGAATATCATTTTAAGATTAACTTGTGCACAAGAACAAGGAAGAAAAATAAATAGACATTTCTATTGGTATTCCAGACTTTAGCTGGATACCTAATGTTTCTCAAATAAATGCAAAACATTAGTTAATTTTTTTTTTCTCTGAGGAATTTTCATCGGTTTTTAGACTTTAATTTCAAGGCTTTTCAATGGATTTGTTTTTATTAATCAAATGATTCCTTGGACTCATTGATCTTTGGATGAATGAGTATATTCATTATAAATAATTGAATTGTTTAAAAATAAAATTTGATGCCGAAATTTGCGTATTAATATACAAATCTGACTGAATCTAAAATAGAAATTACCGCCGTCTAATAGTTTTAACAGCATTTAAAATAAGAAAGTTAATTTTTAATGCCATTTTTTCCTTGTTTGCACTGCAGAATTAAATTAAAAATTTCAGAAAAAAAGAAGTTCCCCTAAATAAAAATCACTCAAAAATTTCATTATTAATCGAATAATTAAATGATAAGCTTTATTAAGACAATATGTTCATCTTCTCTCAGCTTTTTTAATGTTTTTAAATATGCATCTTTTCCATTATTCATTTCTTAATTTTTTTTCATCTGTCTTCCTCATTTTTTTCGCATCCTCCAGGTTGAGATCTGAAGTATTTTCCGGTTCAACGCTTCCTTTCTTAAAACGTCACTTTTTATGACATTCCAAGTAAAAAACATTTCCAGTCTGTGTTTTTTTTTTCAATCAATAATTTTCTCCTTCTGCTGACTTAAAGCAACTCATTATAGTTGCGAATCTTGATGACAAGCGTTAAATGGACAGCTATTTTCAAGCCATTAATCCTTCTCCCGTCCTTCTCCCTCTCCCTTGTTCCGTCCTCCCCCATCCTTCTTTCGAATTCTGAAATAAACTTTTTTAAAAACTAAATTGTCAAAAAAAAATCATCTTCGTCGTCGTAAAATGTGTCGCGTACCCAAAAATTCGTTTTTTCCCTTAACCCTCCGACTCCAGATTTCTTCTCCTTTTTTTTTCCCTTTGATTTTTTTCACTTCCATCCCTCCCTCAACCCCCAGAATATTATTATTATTCATTCTTGGGAAGTTTTGATCCGGGTATAGATCGCATAAGAACATCCGTACTTCCCAGTATAAATCATTCCGCCGTGATAATATGCGCATAAGATGGAAAAGGAATGAGTAAAAAAAATGTCGAGAAAAGGGGGCTGCAATAGCAACAACAACAACAAAAAGCCGCCTGAAATAATAAAAAAGAGAACCCCCGTCGAATATAAAATCCTTAACTTGGTAAAAGAGCTTTGAAAAATGAAGAAGTTTTCGTCGGCTGAGAGAAAGAATAAAAAAGAAGAAAGATATATATATATATATAGATAGATATATACGGAACGGATTCGTATTTTTCACGCAAGTTTGCGTTTCTCTCCGGCCAATCCGCACACGGGAAAGGAAAAATGGCGCAGGAAAAGCTAAGGGATAAGAATTTCTCTTAAATTAACTGCTTTTGCCGCGGGTATTGCAATTGCTGATCGCGCTTTAGATCTTTGGTTACTGCGAGCAGTTATGTAAGAAGGGGGGAATGAATAATCCATGAGATTCGTTTAACACCGTACGTGCAATGATAACAGTTATGGTTCAAACCAACTATGGCTCACTTCAAATGGAACACTGTAAAGTAATCTCTACTGTCGTTGAAAGGCTATTATTTTAACTTTGAAATTTTAGGATGGCTATTAAAAATATTATATATGAAAGAAAAATTAATACAGAATAAATTAATTGATATAAAATATTAAAACTATGCAATAAAGGGATCAGGGATAAAAATAAATACAGCTAAAAATTCCCTTATAATAACTGCTTTTGCTGAAGCTATTACAAATAAAGGGTCTGGTGTAAAAAAGAGTGTATCTCCAGCTTGGGGGAACTTAGAATTACATGCACTGTCACAAAGTAAAAAACAATCCTTGTTCAACTGGGGCCAAAAGAACGCTGGGACTAAAACGTCCGATCTTAGGTCTAGCGTTACTGAAGTGATAGAGTTGTCTCATTGGAATTTAGAATTTTCAGACGTTTTTTTACAACTTTTTGCAAACTTGAATGATTAGAGCTACCACAGTTTTGCAGCAAATCCTTCTATTGCGGATTGAGCATTAGATGTTTGGTTACTTTGAGCCATTATGTAAGGAAAAGGGAATGAGAAATCCATGAGATTCATTTAACACCTTGCGTGTAATGATAGCGGTTATGGAGTAAACCAACTATGGCTCACTTGCGATCGAACACTAAAATAATCTTCACTGCTATCGAAAGGCTATTATTCAAACTTTGTAATATTAGAATGTCTATTAAAAACATCATAAAGAAAAAGTAATATACAATATCATAAATGTTGTATAATAATAAAATTATGCTATACATAGATCGAGAGTTTCCAAACCGAGGGACGCAACAAGAATTTGTGTATATAAATGTATTTCTGTAATTTATAAAAATTGTATGTTTCTTTAAACTCTTCTTCAAGTCTCACATTAACTTATTTATTATTATTTTTTCGTATACTTGAAATTTAGCAGTTGTCAAAAAGTAATTCAATACACCTCTATCAGAATGTGAGTAAAATCTATTTAGAGGAAGTTTGTCTGTCCGGTTATTCGGATATTAATTAATGCAATAACTGCAAAACGAAGAGTGTAACATTTATAAGATTAGGTATATAAACTTAACATCTATAGTATAGACACCTGTCAATGATCGAGACAAAACCAACAATGGTTGACTAACTATCGGTCTCTATGTTCAGAAATATTTTAATGCTATAATTGAAACACACAGGGATTTTGATTGATCAAATTTGTATATGATTTTGTGACAACAAGTATATTTCTGTACCAAATGTTTGTTTCAATCGATTCTGGGCAACTTGTCTAAAGAAAATATTCATTTTTTGGGTACTATTTACCACACGTCAAGCATCAATCGCTAAAAATTCACCAAGGATCACTATAGTTTAGGTAAAAAGGCTAAATCTGCCCCAAAGATTAATAATTCGTTGCTATTGCAAGCATTATGCTATTATGCAAGGTATTCTTTAGTATGCCAGCTTATTAATATGAGAGAATGTTTTGGAAGACAGATTTCGCTAGTTTTTATAAAAGATAGGTTTAATAAAAAAATTCTATAGAAAATATTTTTATTCTATGGAAAAATTCAATGCTCCAATGACAGACTGGGTTCTATAGACTTGGTTTTTAAAAACTGTTTCGTAATATTTAAAGTTTTGAAGTACCTAATTTGAATAATCATATAAATGCTGATAATGAGAATAACATTTTAATCAAGCTTCGAATATTTTTCGCTCATATTTGTTTATTTATCAGCCACAGTCAGTAACCAGTTAATACACCCACCAAATAAATATAATTAATAACTTAACTATATCTACGTAATTACTATACCTTGCTTTTTGATCAAAAGTAATACATCTCATAATTACTATGCAATGCGTATACATGATTATTAATTTTTTTCCTTTTATTGCTAAAAACGGCAAATCAAATAAATGTAAGGAAATTACATTTCTAGTGTTTTTTTCCTTCTAATTATTAGTATCTTTATGTGCATTAAGAATCATGCTTGGCAGAATTTAATCAACCCCCAAAGCGTATTTCTTTTAAGCTTGAGATTAATCACGACAATTTTTCGTATAGCACTTTTTATTATTTTTCAGAAGGCTTGATTAATTGCTATAATAAATTATCTTCGACGCATATATTTTTGTGCATGTTATTCATATAGCGATCGTCCGACAAAGCAGATAAATCAATCAGAAATCGAGGAAGTATAAAGATATGATATTTTTTTTTTATTATCACCTTTCCAAATGTGATATTTTTATCTCCTATATTTATTTTAAAGATGAATTATCAGCCGGAAAGAGATATAAATCTATTGTTAGAGAAAGAAACAAATTGAAGGAAAGAGAATGTCATATCACTGACTCTCCTACCAGCACGAAGATGCATGGATAATAAATACTGAAAGTTGCCGTCCTAACAGCAACAATGGCAGGAACTGCGGTTGAGCTCTAAGGGCTATCATAGGTTAAGGTTCAACCCTTCCCTAAGGAAGTAAATACCGCCATCGATGGGAGGAGACAGACCCCCACCTTTTCGTGTACTCTCTAAAGTGGCGAGATCCAATCACCATATTGGAAGAATCTCATCTTCATTTCAAGGTGACCCCCCGGGTGAAATAAAAATAAACTGTTTATCTTGTATAAAAAAGCCCTAATCCGGCAGCTTATTCATTGCTTAAAATCAGAGTGACATAAACTGTTCCCTTTTAATGAAAAAGAAATATTTAACATTAGAATTTCAAAACTATGATTTTTAGTTACTACTTTTTATTTATTTATAATGACGGCAAAACGATATGACATTCAAAATTCTATCTTAATCCATAGTTTATAATGAAATTAAATATACAATAATTATTTTCTTACAAGTAAATTTATTTTTAAAAAACTAACTATTATTTAAACTTTTAATCAAATTTTTATATGTTATGTTAATAGTCGAGGAGCAACTTAAGTTTATTACCTTTGCTTGATATTTGCAGAATTTTTGCAGTTAATCACTTACATACGTCAAAATTATTTTATCTTCCACATTCTACTGCTGTAAAATTGGCTCAAATTTGTAATGATATAAGATATTTTTTGTTACATTTCAGAAACTTTAAAAGAGATAAACAAAAATAATATCAAGATTACATACATTCCTCCGATCTAGTAAACAATACACTCAGAGATAACTAACAAGACAATGAATAAAATAGTTCTTATAGCAATTTACATAAATAAAATTTGTGCACGTAAGCAATTCCTGTTGTATGAAAAAAATCGGAGGAAATAATGATCTTCTTGCATATCATAAAATACTGTTCTTGTGTTTATTCACCTTTAAAACTTTTTGTAAGAAAAACATTTTTGTTTTTGTTACAAATTAGGTTAAAGAAAATATTTGTTTCTTGCTGTAAACAATTTTAGATGAAGGCAATTTTCTGTAAACGAAAATAAAATTACAATTTCAGAAAATCAAATATATGTCCTATCAAGTGGAAAAGAAAAACAGCAGATGAAGAATAAATTCAGAAAGATAAATTTCATAAGATATTGTTGCTCAATTTTACGTGCATAAATATTTCTTTCATCATATATATATTATTCCTTTCATACTTACTTTAATGAGCAATATGATTTTTAGACATTTTATGGCAGAAAAAATGCAAAAAGTAGCACAAGAAATAATATAATTGCCTTTATCTACATCCACAAGCAATGAAATCAATTCCTTTTTATATGGTATGTATTAAACAAGTTGATTCAATTTAACTGCTGAATTTCATAGCATAACAAAAAATAGTAATTAATTATAAGAAGGTCAGATCCGAAATAGGGTGAATAAATCCTGATCTTAAGTTCCGAAGAACCTAAATGTAAACCCTATTCTTTAGAGCAGCATCCATCAGTATTGAGGACTAATGTGATCATTATCTACTATTAATATCCTCTTAGTGACGTAGCAAACAGATTTGGTTGGGAGCGGCAGCACGCATGTCATGCTTATTACCTTACCAGGGTTGAAATGTACAAGGTCATCCTCTAAAATAGCTTTTTTATTGCTTCAAATTGGGTTTTAATATAAACAGACTAAATTAAACTAGTTACTAATAATATACTTGGATGAATAGTCTCATTTACTGAATCCAAGTGACGGATTTTAAACCAGAGCTTACACCTTCAATAAGGTTATCAAAAAACTACATTTTTAGGTTGTTAAATAAATTTGTAAAAAGCAATTTCAAGTTAGTTATCAAGTATCATTGTTCAAGTTCCTGCCTGTTTCATACCATTCACTTAGTTATTAAAATATTTATAAAAGCGAACATATTCTTTAGGAATATTACTATGAAAATGGATGGTGGAACAATTTGGAGTCATAATAAAATGAAACAAATACGTTTTCACAACTTTAATAAACTGAGAAAAAGCATTTAACTAAAATAATTCATTAATATGCTAAAAATTTTATGGCATGTGAGACTAAGTTCTCTGCCTTAATAAAAATGACGCCCTGTAAGCTTAAATATAATATAAAAGTACTCTGTCATTAAAAGAGCATAAAAAAGTGTTATTGTATTGTGTCCAAAATAATTTTTTATAAAAGCGAACATCTGCTTTTGGAATATGTGTAGCGAACATGGCAGTGTGGAATCAAAATAAAATAAAATGAATAAATTTTTAGAGACATAATAAAATAATAAAGTATATTTATTTAAAATAAGTCAATAACCAGCTAAAGATGTTATGAAATGAGAAAGCTAAGTTAGCAGTCATTAAAAGTGATGTCGTATAAAATATACTGAATAGTTCTCAAAACAATATTCTTAAAAGCAAACATTTGCTTAAGAATATTGTTATGAATAGGAATGATGTTCCGTTTAGAATTATAATAAAATAAAACAAACATATTTCTATGAACTTAATAAAATATGGAAATATATTTATCTGAAATAAACCATTATAATGTTAAAAATATAAAACTTTATGAACTGTCTTACTAAATTTGATGCTGTATAAGATATACTCTATAGTACCCAAAATAATGTTTATAAAAGTGAATAATTGCTTTAAGAATATTGCTACGAACATGGATGATAAGGTATTTTGGTATTAAATGAAACAAACACATTTTTACAAGCTTAATTAAATAAGGAAATATATTTATCTGAAATATATCATTTAAACATTAAAAATGTAATGAAAGGCGAAACTAAGTTGATCATCTTATTAAAAGTGAAACCCAATAAGCTGAACTACATATTGCTCAAAATAATATTTATAAAAGCGAGCATCTGTTTTAACTACATTGTTACGAACATGGATGGTGAGTCAGTTAAGAAATGTAATAAAATTAAATATATTTTGTAGACTTAATAAAATTAATTTAATAAACAATGCATAGTTATCTAAACTAAATCATTAACGTGTTAAAATGTGATAAATAATAAAACTAAGCTGGTTATCTTATCATAAGTGAGGCCTTGTGGTAAGTGATATATACTAAATATTGCTCAAAATTTCTACTACTGCATCTTATAAGTAAGTTTCATCAAAAATAAATAATGAGTAAAACATTTGCTGCTCGTTTCATAAATGTTTCCTCATACATCCAAGCTGGATGGTGTGGTTGTTTGGAATCATAATGAGTTGAAACAAATACATGTTTACAAACTTAAAAAAATAAGAAACTATATTTCTCTAATATAACTAGCATGTTTTAAATATGAGGAAATGAGAAAATAAGTTGATTATCTTATTAAAAATGTGGTCCTATAATGTGTATCATATAGTATCCAAAATACTTAACTCTGCAATTTCTGCATCTTTTGTTTCAGCAAACATAAAGAAAAAAATATTTGCTGTTCATCATTAAAATGTTAAAATTGGATGAAATCTGAAACTAAGTTGGCTGTCTTACTAAAAGTAAGGCCCTACAGTGTGTATTTTATAAGGCAAAAAATACTTAACTCTTACACTGTTGCATCTTTTAAGTTAATAAAAAATATATATTTCAATTAAAATAAACTATGACTAAAACATTTGCTGTTCGTTTCATAAAAAAAATTCTAAGGCATCTAAGCAATCCAAGCGGCATCAATCTCTTCCGTAAGAAGCCAGATACTCTCTAGAAAAGACAATACCACGTGTTTCTGAGCTATTTAAATCCTTTTATCCATATTTAAAAGCATACAACGGGCCTCCCCCCAAACACGCTTTATCTTTTCGCCAAAAACGAAGAAAACAAATTTATCACGCTGCAATGCTTTTCCCGATCATAACTCTTCCCTTAACGATAGGAAAAGAGCCATCGATTTGCACAAGTCTACAACTAAAAATCTAAAGCGGTATGTAAAAGGCCACAGCATCGGTGGAGGATTATTTTTTTTCTCTTCTATGTGGCATGGCATTAGGAGATTGTTTAAATAGCTAACATTCCACGAAATAATTTGCTCTGCCGTGCATGGGTGAGATATTGAGCAGAGGACCCCTGCTTTCACTTGAGCGCGTTAATTACTGTTTTGTAGCAAAGTGAATCTGTCATGTTCAGAACTAGGTAAGCATTTGCAGCTTGTTCGGTGTGGAAATAGGGATTTTCAATGCTCCTGGATTATTTAGAGAAAGGGATAAGAGGTTTTGTTTGCATTTGCCGATATTATTGAAAAGGTATTCCAATTTAAGTATAGATTGGCATTTATTTCTAACGTGTATGTCAAACTTAAAAGAATATCTTTAGTATATTAAATAAATCATATCCAAATTTTTATCAGCAGACAGTTCATTCCTTATTGCATTTTTGAAGTGTAGTTAACGATTGAAACTATCTCAAAGAATTGAAAAATAAGATTTTTTGTTTTTACAAAAATAAACAAATTGGGTGAATTGGATACAAATGCTATATACGTGATGAATTATTTTTAAACACAATACACTCTTGAGTGTCGGGTTCGTGATTACCCGGTTTCCCTACTATTCGGCTTAATCTTCTTTTATCACCACTAAAGGAGAAAACCAAAACATTGCAGTGGAAACATTGCCAAGGTACTAGAATCAGGCTTCTGAAACTATCCTGCTACATGCCGTGTGCAGAATATAAGTTATGACATAAAAGAGCAGCGTTCTGCCCTTTATTTATTGTTTCGTCAGTGTGTATCTCACCTCAGATATTGCTATTGTTCCTGATCATATATGTACAGTACGTACAGCATTTGTAAATTCATTTCTACTCAACTTGAAATATGGAGATCTTAGTACTCAATACGAAGTAAGAATATACGCATTATAAAAGTGAATTTTGATGTAAATTCTTTGTCATCTGGTATTGGGGGGATGAATTAATAGAATTCCGACTATTAGGCTTTCTTGTTGTCCGGCTACCATTCCGCCCCTTTAGGACGGATATAGAAAGTTTACAATACGCGAAATTACATAACACCGTACATAAATTACAAAAAAAGGAAATTACATCAGTGATTTTAATATGAACATCCACTCAATCACCTCCATCTCCTTCAAAAAAGTTTCCCTTCTATCTATATAACTCCAATAAAGAAAGTTGATTCTAATCAAAATTTAACATGCTCAACAATATTTTTTTAGCGTTGAAACTTGTTTTTTTAGACATTAATGAAATATTAATATTTTATCTTGCACAAGACACGCAAACACCTACACCCACTCTTCCCATATATATATACAAATATATATATATCGATAATTTTAAAATAGAATATCTTAAATCAACTTGTAAATATTAAATATGAAAAATAAAGGATTTTATTTTAATGATTATTACAAAATTTTGCCTGGCGGAGATTTTTTATATAGGTTTTATCAAGCAAACAAAAATGCCTAAAACTGAAATCACACTTCGAAAAAAAAAGCATTAGCAAGAATTTCATTTAAAGCTTTTTGGATTAAGTTGGAAAAACTAAAGTTTAAAGCTAATAAAATTTAGAGAATTTCGGATGCATTATAAAAATATTTTTTTGAATAAATAAACATATGTGTCTAAACAATAATAATCTGAATGATAAGCGTAGAATAAAAGAAAAGAAAGAAGAAAAGAACTTTTATTTCAAAAGAAAAGTTTCATTTTTCTTTTGAAAGAAAAAGGAAACTCTAATCTAATAAACATGAGGTATTTCCATTTCTGTTTATATTTAAATAAAATAAACCAGAGATGAAGCACATATTTTTCAGTTATCAAATATATAAGATAGCTATTTTTCTTTGACAGTTGTTTTGAAATTTACTCTCTGAATTTAAGATATGAGGAAAGTAAAGAAACAAATAAAAGAATAAAAGATATGCAATATAATGTGTGCATGTTAACCAGAGATTTTAAATTCATTTCTTAGAAGAGGAGAAAAAAATTTCCTTTCATAATCATTTTTATGAAAAACAAAAATGATTTTAAGTGATATCAATATATTTCAGTGACAAAAATATCAAAAATAGCATAGACAAATAGTTATTTTCGATACATTAAGATATGCTGGTTGATTTTACTGACAAAATAATTAAGTAACTATATATGATAGGCAATATTTTAGAATAAGTAAATTATTTTAGATTTTAACAAAACACCCAGTTAAGAAGGGATGCGATAAACACAGAGTATTTTCAATAAATTGTAAATAATTCAAATGTTATTTTAAATAATGCTGTTATATAATCATATATTCAGAGTTCTACATGAATATATCATTTAAATAAAAATAAATGAATATAACAATTTATTTGTTGAAGTTATTCAGATATAATGAATGTTGCTAACATGAATATTAGAATTAATAGATCAGATAATAAAAAGTGACGAAATATAGATTTACCACCGAAAATAGCATGTGAATATTTAAATATAAAGATTACCAACTCTTTAATTCACATATTCAATTCATTTGTAATTTAAGAAAATATTAATTAACAAAATAAAATTCATAAAAATACAGAATAAAAGCAAAAGATTTAAACTTGCAAATGGAAATAAATTCTTAAAATAACTTTTAAAACTTCTTTATAATTATTATCCTAATAATTAAGAGCATAATAATTTATGCAACATAACGAAAACTCATAAATTGTTGAAAAGCACTCACATGATAAATTCTGGAACTTATTCAAGAAAATAAGAGTTGTTTCCTTAAAATCAATTAAAAGACCATCTTAGCAGTAAAGACCACGGCTTGCATTCCACAAACTAAGTAGCTATCTAAGCAGAAAACTGGAGAAATCCATTTTTCACTCCAGAAAGTTGATTTTTATGGGAGAGAAAACCAACATTTTTAGAAAGTTTATTCCACGATGCATCAACCTGAAAACTCATTATCAACACTGCTTGCCAAAAATTAACCTTAAAGGCTCTCATTATTTTAATATAAATAGCTGAAAATGTAGCTTGAAATATTCAAACAGCAAATCTCTAATTAACGTAATAAAACACTTGGGGAATTGTTGAGTTACAGATTGCCAATTTGTGAGGTCAAATTATATGCCTTTCAAAAGAAGTTTAATATGCTCTGGAAAGTTTTGGTTTCAGAATTTCAAGGAAAATGAAACCTTTTCCGAAAGCTTAAAGTTTCTAATAGAAGTTTTCTCTCTTGGGAGTCGGTCTATGTAAATTTATTTTTAAACGCCACCACTATATTTAATAGTGGCGGATGAAAAAAAGGAGCTGATTTATTGCTTCCTATGTTGCACCTGACGGCTGTTATGTTTTCCACCTTTAGAATGTTTCCAAATTTCTCCTAAACAGATTCTCATCCGAGTAGAAAACGAATGATTCGTGAATTTTTCTACAGGGGACTGTATACAAAAATATGTTTTTTGAATTGAGATCAGATGGTGAGAAATACATTAATCAAAATTTCAATATTCCTATTTATTAGAAACGTACAAAAAGATTAATTCATTGTCTTTAATGGAATATGTTATTAGATTTAATAATAATTCTCTTATTAATGTATTAAAACACTTGAAGCACTGCTGAATAGCGAAATATTCAACTCTTGGTCAAATTAGAGTTTTTCCAAAAAGTTGTGCATTTTCTAACGAGTTTTAGTATGTTGAAAATTTCATACTAAGAAAAATTTATTAAATAATTATTAGAATTCCTAATAAAAACAACTTCTCTTAAGAGTCATCGCATAAAAATTTAATTCTACCTTTTATTTTTAATATGTAATAATATATCCGAAACATATGAGTGTGAGAAAGTATATTTAATAGTATCTGAGAATAATATATCAGATAAAGATATGAGTGTGCGAAAGTATATTTGATAGTATCTGAGAATAATATACGAGAAATATATGTGTACAAAAGTATACTTAATATTATCTGAAAAGAACATATGAGAAATATATAAGTCAGTAAGAGTATATTTAATAGTATCTGAAAATAATATATGAGCATGGGGGAGTCTATTTAATAGTATCTCAGAATAATATATGAGAAATATATGAACTTGGAAAGTATATTTAATAATACAAAAAAAAGAGAACTTGCCTTTTCCTGCGTAGTAACTGACTTGACTGTCATAAAGGCTGACGATTTAATATCTTGGTAATTGATTTAAATCTATTTATGTATTCCATTTTATAATTTATCCATGTCTTTTTATATTTATTTTTCCCAATAAGTTTACTTCTTGTATTTTTTTTAATTTTTTGCTATTTGTTATATTGCGGCGAGCTGTAATGTGCGAATCAACATTCTATACATTAGTGAATGTTATTTTGTAAGTAACATTCTGTACAAAAGAAATCTATATTTTCTTAATGGGAAAGTAAATATTTGTGTTTTGAAACAATAAAATCATAAAGAAAGGTTATATACTTAAAGGATGATAAATGATTTCATGATTTTGAAATAAAATTGCCTCTTCCAATATCACTAAAAATTTAAATTGCTAAATATACCGCTGCTGAATTTTAACATGAGTAAAGTTACAAATAGAATACAGAAGATAAGAAATTGCAATTCTCCTTAAATTCCATAACTTTTTTTCCCCATACATATTTACAAATTATTTGTGCAATCTCTGGATCATTATTAATAGCACATCTTATGGTTATAAGGAAAGGGAAATAATAATGTAAACTTTTAACGTTAATTTTATTTAACCTTAATATTTAATAAGCGAAAATTAGTCTTCTAGTACTGTTAGTGGAAACGCTGTGTTTCACTTTTTTTAAAAACAGATAATTAAGTGAAAAATTTGTATAAATGATGAATCACATAAATCAAAGGTTGAAATTTGCTGGTGTAAAAATATTGTTTGGTCTTAAGTATATAATAAAATAAATAAAAGTAATCTAATATTCTAATATTATCATTAAATTCTTAAATCAAAGTATTTAATGAAACTACAATAATGATCAATTAAATTACAATGACATTAGTGCATTTGAATATAAATAAATTTTAAGAGTAAACCCATAACATTATGATATTAACAATTCGCCGTTACTAGCCAATAAAATTAAATAATGAATTTATATTTCTAGATTCATATATTTATTAAAAAACTGTCTCGTGATAATCTTTCTAATTCGAAGGTCAATTAAATCTTTTCTTATAACATCCGATTGACGTACATACAGAGGGTAAATATTACGATGAAACAGAGGCTAATAACTTTTAATATGGAAACAGTCCCCTAAAATTCCATTTCTGATTTTGCTTCTCAACTGATATTTTATTTATGTAGGCGTTTGGTCTCGGGGCTGTGAGCCGTCGATTTACGTATTCGGGGGCCTCAAATCTATTTTGACATTCACGGCAGCCGACGGAGGACGCGAAGACTGGAGAAATCTCATCGCTTTCTATTGCCCAATCTCCTCGCGTAGTCGAAAACAACAGAGACCGAGACAAATATTGAGTGGACCAAGCAGATTTTCGACGAATTGTTTGTTTCAGAAAATTCTGGGAAGAAACATCTAATTTTCTGAAAGATTTCATATGACTAATCCAATTTATATTTCCTCGAGTACCAAGTATAAAGAAAGGAAAGTATTGCATTGTCAAAAAATTCCAATTCAATATTTAGAAGAATCTGACTTCTCTGAATCCGAAAAGCATATTTTTAGTAACATATTTGCCTGATTCTGAAAAAAATAATTCGAAAATATTTGAGTTTTGTGAAAGCAATTTGGTATTTCTTTATTTCTACTAAATAGGAAATTTCTAGATATTGACCATAGTTAAAGTAAAATACATTCAAAAGAAGTTTATCCGTCTAACTGAGTATAATAAACAGAACAATTACGAAACGAAAAGAACTACTTTTATACAATTTTATACATAGATTTATCGTCTAAAGTGTATATATTTATTCAAATTTAAATCGAATACGTCAAAGATTTATTAGTCTGTCTATTTTTACTTTTTCTGGCTTGTAAATGAAGTACCTTAAATGTTAACATGTTCCAAATGTAAATAACATTTGGAATGTGATTTTGTGACAAAAAATATTGTTTGTTCTGTGTTAATTTTTTTCAATTTTGTCCGAAAAAAATGCATTTAAATTACATATACATGTATGCAACTACATTCCAGCTTCGAAAATCATCAAACATTGCACACTAATAAGTTTTCTTATAATTTTATTCGTCTATGTCATAAAGTTGATAAAACACAAGTTGATTAAAGGGTAAAAAGAATGTTTTGCAAGAGTCCCCCACCTGCTGGTTTTTGCAGTTTTGATATGTACTAGTTTTATTTAAAGTAATTCTCTCCATTTTTATTTATAATAACATGATATTTATTTGACTTGTATTATTTTACACTTGTTCTCTTAACATTTCCACACGCACATGTATTAAAAATTATGTTTAAATAAACTACAAAGATTGGAATATGCTTCAATACAAAATGTTAAATCCAGATAGATTCTTAGCACAATTTTAATAACGGATTCCAATCAACGAAATTCCATCTAAAATTGGATAACAATTAATTTAATATAATTCTATTTGAAATGACCTACACTGATGGGAAAACAATCCCAACACCAAGAAAAAATTGTTGTACAGTAATGAAATTTTAGGAATACATTTGTCTAGGTAACATATTTAATTGATTAAAGTTTCAAGGTCACAGGTAGAGCCATTGGTGAGAAGAGCCATTTCAAATGTGAAATGTTGGTACATAAGTAACCGGTGTAAGCGCCATAATTTTGAATGCAAGCATGTAAACGTGCATATATTGTGTCGTACAGGTGTCGGATATCAGTTTGTGGGATGGAGTTCCATGCCTGTTGCATTTGGGCTGTCAATGCACGGACGGTTAATGCTTTTTGTGGATGACGCTGCAGTTGTCGACCAATGATGCCCCATACGTGCTCAATAGGAGAAAGATCTGGTGATCTAGCAAGCCCAGGCAACATGTCGACACTCTGTAGAGCATGTTGGGTTACAGCAGCGGTATGAGGGTGAGCGTTATCCTGTTGGAAAACACCCCCTTGAATGCTGCTCATGAATGGCAGCACAACAGGTTCTATAACTAGACTGACGTGCAAATTTGCAGTCAGTGTGCGTGTGATAACCACGAGAGTGTTCCTGCTGTCATACGAAATTGCTCCCCAAACCATAACTCCAGGAGTAGGTCCTGTGTGTCTAGACCGCAGACAGGTCACTAGCAGGCGTTCACCTGGCCTCCTTCTAACCAAAAAACGGCTATCACTGCGACCAAGGCAGAACAGGCTTTCATCAGAAAACACAACAGATCTCCACTCCGTTCTCCAATGAGCTCTAGCTAGACACCTCTCAAGTCGCAAACGGCAGTGGTTTGGAGTCAGTGGAATGCACTGTACAGGGCGTCTGGCTCGGAGCTGTCCTTGAAGTAACCGATTTGTAACAGTTCGCTGTGTCACTGTAGTGCCAACTGCAGCTCGAATTTCAGCTGCAGACGCAGTACGATTAGCCACAGCTATGCGCCGAATACGACGGTCTTCCCTCTCAGTAGTACCACATGACCGTCCGAAACCTTATCTTCTTGAGGCAGTACCATCCCTTGCCCTCTGCCGCCAATACTGATGCACAGTGGATACATTCCTGCCAAGTCTTTCAGCAATTTCGCGGAAAGAAAACCCACTTTCTCGTAGCCCTACAACACGACCTCGTTCAATCTGAGTGAGCTGTTGATAATGGCTTCTCAGAGGCATCCTTGACTAACATTAACCCACTACGTCAAATCTCAACTGTAAATAACGATCACGAACCTTACAGCGCTTATTTAAAGCAAACCTCATTTGCATGCTCATAGTGTCGCTACTAGGGCCACACTTACGCACGTAGCTCGACATTTGAATCGACGTCATCTTTCAGATGTATAAACACGCCTACCAAATTTCGTTTATCTGGCACTGCTCCTTCCTAGTGTTGGGATTTTTTTTCCATCAGTGTAAAATAATATGAATATCGTATGGTGTCATATTTCATCAATTTGTTGTTTTCAGCATTTTTACGTGTATTGCTACATTAATCAAAAAAATTTATATTTTCTTTAAATTTAACATAAGAAACACATTTCTGTCAAATATTTTTTCTAAATTTCATTTACAAAAACCATTTTTTTCTAACTTATAAATTAAACTCATAATTTTATTCTAATTAACTAACTATCTCCTTCTTTCCAAAATATATTCAAAATCCAGGCTATAAGCTATTCAAAATGCAGGATATTTTTAAAAAATGAAAAAAAAAATAGATCCCATAGACATGTTATATTAATCGAATTTCATGATCGAAAACCTTATGAAAAGATTATTCATGAAGGTACAGGTTAATTAAGGTTTTTGATTTGGGTGTATTTTTCTGCTTATAAATATAACAATAGTAAACATGCAATATTTTGTTGTGCTGTAATAAATACTACATTTTGTCTTATATTTTAAGCATTTTCATTTCTATGATTTACATCTATGATTAAAAGCATATATCTCATTTTTTTCTAACACTTGTAATAGAGAAAGTGATGGTTAAATAGAAAGAAGTGATTCGCAGGTGAATCAGCGGCCTACCTGTGAGACACTTCTAAGTTTAACCTGTAGCTCGACACTTCTCTGTCTAACCTTCCGTTAGACATCTCTATAGCTAACGTGTCATTAGACATTTGTTTTTAATCATGGGCAATTAATAAAGGCATGAATATGCTTTTAAACATGATTTTTTATGCATGAATACGGAATTTTCTAATGCGTTTTTAGCATATTACAACCAAACAGTTTTTATAGTAAGTTAGTTGACAATCGTGTTTTCAGCCTTTTATATATTCAACTTCATATAAATATTGAAAAATTCCTTGCTATGTAATAAAATAAACCTGAATTAAAGAATGCTTCAGAGATATATTATTATGTAGTGAAGATTTGTTTGATTAGCATAATTATATTGTCTTGGAGGATCAATTACAAACTTTTAAAACAGCTGAGAGATATGGTTTCAATAGAAAATGATTTCGAAAAAGGAACATTACATGCTGCCATGTTTTAACGAATTAACTAAGTGGGCAGTATATATCAAATAAAATGTATAGCATAATCATATAAGTTTTACAACATCATAATGGCATAGATTTATTAATAAGAATATTCGGAGTATATCGACGCAGGGAACCAGTTCATTGTACTAAACACTTCACAAATGTGTTGTAATTACTTCGTCCTGCTTATAACTTTCACATTTGCAATTAATGAATATGATTTGTAATGCTGTTTATTCTTGCAAAGTTGCTGCTGTGGTTAATAATGCATTCCTTTAAATCAGTGTTTCATATTTTATACAGAGTATAAAAAAAAATTTTGTACTTGCTGGCAGTCAATTATCTTTAGTTATCTCTTTCACCTCATGATTTTGCCTCATCAAGAGAGAAAACCTCAGATATGAAGATTAAAATTTTCAGTATTTTGGCTTCTCGCCATTCTGGGGCATAGAGTGAAGTTGTCGGATTGAGTCACTTCTTATCGATGACGGGATGGGAATCTTATGGAAGAGATAACAGGAGAGCCGAGATTATAGTTAGTCCTTAATATTCAACTGTAATTTCCGTCTTATGTAACGGGATAACAGAATTACTCTTACTACGTATTTTTGACCACATTTTCTATTTTAAAATGACTTGCTTCAGCAAGTTTGACTAAAGTTTGTAAATAATTATTAGGGCAGTCCAGATTATTGATAAATAATATGAAATTATAATTGTATTAAAAATAATTTATTCAAATTATAATTAATTATCATGAACTATTGCAATTATTTGGTCTTTTAATTTCACGTTTTGATATTAAAGTCTTACTTTCGTATATAAGGTTTTGCATACATTCCATGATATAATTTTACAGTTTGCATATTGCATACAATATGATTTTGTATTTGCATCTGAAAAATAATCATTGATAATAATCCAGCTAAGCCCATTGATAATCCTTATAATTTCTATCTTTATTAGTAAACGATGGATGACAGTTGCAAGTAGTTTTTCGATATTCATCACACGATATTGTACTTTATATAGCTTGAATAAAATGTTTTAAAAAACTTTTTTATAACTGTTGCTCTTTGCTATTTTATAAATATCTTCAGAAGCTAATTAATTGCACTAAAATTATAGAATCAAACATCGAAATTATTACTCTTAGTTACAAAGTAAACTAGTATTATCAATCTTAGCTTCAATCGTCACGATTCGACAAAATACACCACTAAAACAAAAAAACAAAAAAAAAACAGAAATTCTCATTAAATCACTCAAACATTCGATTTCCGCCACTCAATTCAGCCAACCTTTGGGACAACTATGCGCCTAGTAACTTTCACATTTCTAACCACATTTTCTGTTTTAAAAATGGTCTGCTTCAGCAAGTTCGACTAAAGTTTGTAAATAATTATTGGGGCAATCTAGATTATTGATTAATAATATTAAATTATAATTTATTTAAATTAATTTATTTAAATTAATTTATTTAAATTATAATTAATTATCCTAAACTATTAAGTTAAACTTGATCTTTTAACTTCTGCTTTAAAATACGAAGGTCTTTCTCTCACATATAAAGTTTTGTATATAGCTCATGATATAATTTTACATTTTATGTATTTTATGAAATATAATTTTGCATTTGCATATGAAAAAGAATCATAGATCACAATCTCTTTAAACATATTGATAATCCTTATAATTTCTATCTTTATTAGTAAAAAATATTGGATTATAGGTGCAAGTTGTTCGATATTCATCAATCGCTGTTGTACAATATAATCAATCAATAGATGCTGTACAATCGAAGAACATGTTTAAAAAAACTTTTTTATAACTCTTCTGCTCTTCGCTGTTTCTTAACTGCTCTTCGCTATTTTATAAATATCTTCAGAAGCAAATTAGTTACACTAAAATCAGATAATCAAACATCAAAATCATGTCTTAGTTACAAAGTAAACCAATATTGTCGATCTTAGTTTCAATCGTCACTAAAACACAACATCAAAAATTCTCATTAAATCACTCAAACAATCAATTTTCGCCGTGCCTTTCAGCTAACCTCTGGGACAACTAAGCGCTTAGTAACTTCCAAAGATCATTAACTGCGCTAGTACTGATTAAAGAGAAAATAGTAATAAGATGAATCAAAACCGCAACCATTCTAAAAGATAAATTAAGTTGCGAGCTACAATGGAAGCAACGAATGTGAAATCAAATTTCTGTTCGACGTCTTCTGCAAAGCTCCGGGCAAAGTTGCCAGCCATTCTTTCCACTTTCTTCAGACGACTTTGAAAAGGAAGACTTTCTTTCATTAAAAAATCACTTTCCCAGGCTCCCCATTTGATCATACAGTTTCAATGTAATTATTGGGTAAAAATGGAATTGACTTCTTATTTCTTCCTCGGGCAGATTCTTTTTCTGAAATCTTCAGGAAGCACTGAGCAAACACGCAGGCAGGCATCACAATGCAACGAGTTGGGGGAATTTCCCGGAATTGTTTCCCACTGTAATTGTTCCCGTATCTAATTATCGGATGACAGGAGACAGTTTTGGATGAATACGAATAAATTCAAATAGAGGGGGAGGATGCGGGATTCTGGGTGAAATCGATTTTTCTTGGTGTTCTTACTTTAAAAATTGATCTTCGTAATTGAAAAATGGAATCTCAATTTAGAAATTTCACATAATCGATTTTCGCATTTTCTGTATATTAAATGATATTACTTTTATTCCTTCGAATTTTGGTTTGAGAAATTCGTCGGGGGATGATTGTCAATGAAATAAATATTTCCATGACATTTACTACTTTGATAAAGAATTCTAGTAGAAAATTTCGAGTGGATAAGGAATAAGGAATTTAGCTCAGAATTGTTCTGTTTTAATTAACTGACAAATTAAAATGTTGAGTACCGAAGAATGTAATTTGCTTAATGTGTTGAATTTTCCTCTTTTGCTATTTTTAAAATCTTGTTAAATCACGTTACTTATATAAGCAAAGTGCTTAATTTTACTTATAAAAATTTATACAAATGCATTCTTTAATGGCTGTGAATAGAAATATGCATGAAAAAATTTAATTATATTAATAATTTTGCCAAATGAGAAATTAAATTTTTGAAAAAAGTTTTAAAATTCATATTTTCTTTCATTTTTTTCCACTTTTTGTTCTTAATTTATAGAAATACATTCTTTAACTGTTGAAAACAAAAATTTTAAATTTCAAGTTTACGCATTTTATTAGTCTATTTAAAAGTATAAATACATTGAATATTTTAATTATTTTCTACTTTACTATTATAAAAATGAATTTTACATGCAATTATATAATTGAAGCTTTATATAAAATAATATAATTTTGAAATTTGTTTTTTTTTCCTTAAATTTACTAACAGAAGTCGAAACTTATAAAAGATTAAAATTGCTCCATTGCTCTTCTAAATATTTTAATCAAAGCTTTGAAAATATTAAAATAGTATATTTTCATCAAGAGCACCCAAGTGCACAAAGTTACAAAATTTTAACTAGTAATTTTTTTTTTAATTTTCATTTTTAGTTTTTTTAGCAAACTAAGTTTTGAAGCTCGACGGATTTACATATGAAAAAATAAACATAGTTTTTCTAAACATTGCCGCATGCGTAATCTGATAGTCTCGTGATTATTACAAACTAGTTGAAACTGGTTAAAACTAATTCGTAACATATCAAAGAATGTATAATTTGGAAATCAAGTTTTAGCTTTAGTGGGCTATAAATCGACAAATGTATGCATTATTATCTAATTACCCTTTTTAATTAATTGAAATTATCACTAACTAACGATTTTTATTGATTCAATAAACAATATTTTAACTTGTTTGGTTAATTTAACAAAACTTTGCGTGAATTAGGTGATAACACTGTGATTTCCAAGGGAAAAGTAAAATAGCAGACGATAGATATTTCAATAGCTACACAGTGAAAGACGATAAAATTAAAAAAAAAAGGATAAATCTCTAATATGTTGCCTTCACATTTTGAAGCTTCAACAATTTGTTGCCTTCACATTTTGAGGCTTCAATAATTTGTTATTTCACATTTTGAGGCTTCAATGACTTGTTGCCTTCACATTTTAAGGTTCAAAAGCCTCAAGTGAAAACAATATCATGTTCGCTTCAAAATATCATTTAAGCTTCAAATTTCTACTTATTTTGAACACGATTTTTCTGTTTAAAATTTTAATTTATCCACTTTTTTTCTGAACTATTATTTATTCAAGCTGTAAATTAACCGCCTAAGCGACTTTTCTATTAACGAGAGCTATTTAAAAATTCTTTTTCTTATATATTAAAGGTTTTTTTAGAGATTTCGTATCATTCCGCATTTATTTATTTTTTTCAAAAAAACTGCAAATTTTTCGCCAATCGCTTAAATTATTCCTAGATCCTAAAGTGGAATTAAAAAAAATTAAATTATAAGCAAATAGAACATGTTTTTTCACTATTACTCTTTTGCTCTGAATCATTTCATTAAAGCAGCAAATGAAAAATCAGAGGGACGTGAAAAATAAGTTAAATTAAAAGCCAGCATTAGGAAGAAAGTATTATCGTTGCTATCGTGCATGTAATGAAGCTTACAAATATGCTTAATTACCTACGTATATATATGTTTTCTCATCATATCTGCACGGTCTTCCCAATTTGTAAATTTAATTAAATAATTATTAATATGAATAAATCAAAATAAAGAACGTGGCTTTCTATTTTTCAAAATTTAATTCATCAATAAAGCGAGTTTTATTTTTAACTTAGTAAAAAATACAAAATAAGCATTAAAGGAGGAAATGTAAATATTTTTTATATTTTTTTTATTAATTAAAACCTAATTTTTATTAATTAATTTTATTAAATTAATGATTTTTATTAATTAAAATTTGCACCAATATATTTGAGTATGTGACAAACGTACCGACGTCCTGGTGCAGGGGTAGCGTGTTTTACCCCAGATCTGGGTGCCCCGGGCTCGAATCCCGGTTCGGGATTGGGTGTTATACAGTGTTCTATCTGTTAGTAATGTGAATGTGACCCCTTGTAAAAAGGGCATGTGCAAGCGAAGGTGAAGCATGAAATAGCTACTCATGGCCTTCGTTGGCGCTACTGAAAAAACAAAGAACGCTAATTTAGGCTTAAGTTGCTGACAGCTTTCTGTCAGTGGGCATGTAAAGTGCCATAAATAACAACCGAATGTCATAAGCTTTATATTTTATTAAAAAATTAAATATTATATCCAACTCAGAGCTTGTTCAGGATTCTTAATAATAATAACTAGACAGATAGGAAAAAAGGAAAGAAAGCCAAGAATTTTTTTTAATTTAATCATTGAATAAATAATGTTAAAAACATGTAGAAACTTCTAGATATGCCTCTTAAAAACACGATTCTCAATTTTAAAAAAGTTCCGAAGCTTTTCGCTAACGAATTAATTACTTATTCATTACCTTTATAAATTCCTTTTTCTGCATTTAGTGTATTTATGGGTCATCCACATTGTCGCTTCCCTGATATAAAAAATAAATATATATTGAAAACTTGAAGCTGAGAAGCATTTTTCTTTTCCATAAATATTTCACCTGTAATTATCTCATGAAAAAACCATGAACGGAACGAAAATCGAAAAGACGCGGAAGATAAGCCATATTAAAATTTCACGTCTCGCAACAAAGAAAATTCGGAAAAGCACGTCATTCAAACACGTCCACAACATCCGGTGCCATTTTCCGAAGCAGCTCCGGTGACATATCCCGCTGTCACCGGTCAAAGGAGCTGACAATGCTGTCATCCACCATCTAACAGTGTCTATATAGATATATCTAGACATCTATCTATCTATATACATATATACGTAAGCATTCAATTCCCCCCATCAGTATCTTGAAATTCACGTCAGGAGGCGAAATAGCGAAAACCGGGTGTCCTGTATTATTTCATTTCTTGTTTCGCAGAACTCAGATGGCATCAACGAAGCATTTCTTTTATGGTTTCCTCAAGTGTGACAATGTGGATTCTTACATCGGCGAAACGTGACATATATACGTTGATATGTATGTAAGTCATATGTTGAAATATCAGGTAAACCACTTGATGCATTTCTTCTTCAGAAGGATATAAATTAGATATCCGTTAGAAAATAAATCCCAGAGGAGCGAAAAGTTTTGGAAAAGAGATCCGAAATTATTACCCGTAGCAGTTTTAAATTCATCTATATAAATAAAAATGAATGCTTGTCTGTATGTCTCTTATGCCTTCCTAAGCCATTCATCCAATTGCGATGAAACTTGATTATCTTATTGTTTGCATCTACGAGATGGTTATAGGGATAATAAAATTGTCTAAAATTAAATAAAGAAATTCGAATTTCAACCGCATCTATTTACCAAGGATTAATATCCAAATAACTCGCCGAGGAAACAATAGATTCTGTAGAAATGCGAAGTCCAAGTTAAAGTTTAATATTTTGTATGGAAATGTCATGAAAGTCATTCTCAGAGGTAATAACTTTATTACAGATTATGCGAGAAACTTTTGGGAAGACCAACCCTGAAGTGTTTTAAATTAAATTTTAGTATTTTTCGCAATATCTACCAAAATAGTGTAGTAGAAATAATTTTTCACCATCTTACTTTTCAAAAATCCGTTTTTCAACTATATTAACGATATTAAGGTATAAATATATTACATTTTAATATTTTTCGCAATATTTACCAAAATAGTGTAGTAGAAATAATTTTTCTCCATCTTACTTTTCAAAAATCATTTTTTCAACTATATTAACGATATTATGGTATAAATATGTTTTCTATGTTGAATCAATTTTAAAAGAAACTATTTTATTCTTTTTTCTAAAATTAAAGTTGAGAATCATGAACGAATATTAAACTAATCACGCGATACAATAAATAGTTTCTCTCACTGCCATTCTGAAAGAACACCAAGTTTTACAATTCTGAAAGAATACGCAAATCTAATATATGGAAAGGAATATTTGTTTGTTCGTATTTTATGTACTGTCGTACCGTTCATCCTATATCGATAAAATATTGCCAAATTATTGATTTATTGCACTTAATATTATTTTTGTCAGCATCAGCATCGCTCCGGGTACCAGCTAATTTGCCATATATTAAGATGTATTTTCATTTACGATAATTCAATTAATACTATAAAAAGTACTCTTTGCGTATTTATTGAAAGAACAAAAGTGGTATCCCTAAAATTTCCTCTGATACGCTCTAATAATTGTACTTCTTTATTATTAACCTCATTAGTTGGCTATCAATAGTTAAGAAAGTATCCATTGACAAACAGGTTTAGCCGATTTAGTTTTGGGGAATTCGTCCATTAAAAATTTAAATTAAATTTGAAAGTTATTAAGTTGTACATCCATAGATGATAGTTCAATTAATCCTGCAAAATGTACTGATCACATAATAAGAACATAGAGGTTGGTCTCTCTCAAGTTTCCTTCGATACTCTCTTTTAATGTATATATGAATTATTTACGGTATGTTGTTGAGAAACAATAGTTATGGAACAATCAATTAACGGGATAACTTCGACAATTAAGTTTTGCTTGATTTGTCCATAATAATGTCAAATCCATTTATGCGATATTAAGTTGCATTTCCGTATATGATAATTTAATTAATGCTATAAAGAGTATTCTTTGAAATAAAAACAGATAGAGTCGTCTCCATTAAGACTTCTCAGATACACTCTAATAAATGCACGTGCGTCTTATTAACCGCATGTTGTTGACAAAAAAATGTATTAAGCTATGACCTTTGCCGATTCATTTTCGGTGATTAATAACTACCATTCCGTAAATAGACAAACATAAAAAAATTAGAATCTGTATTTCTTTATTCTTTTATTATCTATATTTCCAATATTTATCTAATATATATCTATTATTTCTTTTATATTCTTTTATATTTCTATATTCTTTCTTATTTTCTATATTCTTTTTTCCACACTGTTAAAAGGAAAATTCAGCACTTAATAACAATTGTAATAGGAATATTGCATACAAAATGTTTCATATTTAGCTTATGAGTTTTTGCGTATCCAGTTTGTGAAATTGCAGACCAAAAGACAGTGAAATCCATGACAGAGTTATTGTTAAATTTTAAACATATCCACACTCTAGTTGTTAAATTTAAGTTAAATTTGATTTATTTATTTATCACTCTTTTATTTGTATTTATCATATTGATTGAAAAGTATATCAAGCTGCCGGACAAATAGACTTTTCTGAGCAAATTAAATATAAGGTGTGATAAAAGTCTAAAAATTTGATGATAAGGCCAAGGGCGAAATTCCATAAATATAGGTCAAAGCATTTTAGAGTTATTGTATTTACCGATAGACAGAATTAATTACAAAAATGTATTCTATGGATACGAATAAGTCTGAAACATAGAGATTTGTCCAAATCTCTCGTCAGTTTTGACATTTAAAATACTTTCCCTTTGTAAAAGAATTCAAAAATCAAAATCACAAGGCTCTAAAAATCGATGAAAAATTGTCTTGAAATTTCAAAATTATCCATAATTTATTCTTTTTTCCCATCTCTTTAATATCTGTAATAACGAATGTTCCATACATTTCAGCTATATGAGCCAAAAGAGCGCACTGAAAATTCACAACAGGTAGGAAAGAAAAAAAGTATGTTTTCGTCTCCCATGGAGACTAAAAATGAAAGGAGAATGAGATGTAATCTAATTACATAAAGAAATCTTAAGGGGAATTCAATACTGTGCATCATTTGTAGAGCGTAATATAATCAAACCAAAGCGTAGAGATTATACAAGTGTAGTCACAAGTAGAGGAAACAATATTAGAACAAGAAATCTAAATTAAATCTTCATAAAACTAACTAGGATTATTTCGTATTTAGAATAAAATTTCATATTCCAAAACAAATTGCAGGAAATAAATTCAAAAAAGAAATCATTTTATTTTACGGCACTTGTTGGAGCAATATGTTCACAAATGGTTCTTGCTCTAACAAGCCTATCCAATTAAATCAATCAAAACAGGTTCTAAGAGAATGACCACAAAATAAAAGGGACTATATATATATAAATGCGTAATACCATAATTAAAAGGGAATATAATTAAAAAATGCGTAATGCTCATTTTAGGCACAATACTTTATATTTTTGTATGGACAAGTTTGAATTTTAATGTTTAAATATATATGCATTATAATTAGCTAGAAGCTTACAGAAACGTTTTATTAAAAGTTATACAGCTCTTTGGACCCTTAACTGCTGGATTTTGTAAACAAGTATTTCTTGGTACTCGGGTGTCTATGCTATAGAATTTTTCGAATTTGTATTTATATTTTTAATTAAAAATTATCAGTAAATTAAACTTATTCTTTATATCTTTGAAATTGCATGACTGGCCAGAAACCATTTTTTTTAACCATTTTAAAATTAAAAAGAAAAAAATGACATAAATTTTGCTTCTGCACAGTTTTCTGTCTGATTTTAAATATGTTTTACAGCAAGATTTCTCATTGCTTAATTGAATTTTTCATTATTCCTTAAATTTTTAACATGTTCTTTACCAATATTTATTTTGGTTTTTAATATTTGTTTTTTTCAGTCAGTCGCGTTCAGAAAATACTAAATATATTTTAACTTTCTCCTTTCTCAAACATACAAAGGAAAAAGATTATAATGTAGAAATATTTAAACTTGAAATTTTGATGATCTCCATATTTTAAATTTTCCTGAATTTTGAGCTTGATGGAGAAATTTGGTGCATGTTTTGCTCACAAAATTTGTAGTTTTCTATAAAAAATGTAGAATTATTCAATTAAAGGAATTTTTCTATCTGGTTATTCGAATACAAGTGACATACAGATAAAAAAATGTTTGAATCAAAGATATTACTTCTAAAATATATCTATCGATCAAAGTCAGAGCAGAATTCATAGCATAGAGCAGAGCAAAGTTAGACCAATTTTTATGCTTTCCCAAACCATGTAAACGTGCTCAAATACCTGGAATTTCGATTAAAAATTTGACATTTATTCTAAGTCGAATTCCAATTTTAATCGTCAAGAAAAAAGGTGAGTAGTTTTCTGATATTTGCATTTTAACGGGAAAATAATTCTTTCTCTACGGCTGAGCTTAACAAGCGCTTTCATAACTATTATTCGCCAGTGGTATGCAGATGATAATACATAACTGAATATGCGAGAAACGTTTAGAGAGACCACTCTTCTACCCCTTAGTGTAATATAAATCCTATCGTTACTATAATTAAAACTAAACTTTTTAAAAAAGATGAAAACTAAGCTTTTAAGGTAGGCGAATTCATCCTAAAACATTATTAATTTGAAATAATTTGCAAAGGATGCAAAGCCTTTTTTTTTGCCTTTATCTTTTATCCTTTATTCTCAACCTTTAATTTGCTTTTTATCCCTATCAAATTTTCAAAGCATGTTAAATCACGCTCTGAAAAGAGTTTCTCCCTTACTTAATATCTTCAAGTGATTATCAAAAAAAAAACTTATTTTAGTAAATATCATAATTTCCATACTTAAACCGATATTTTGACACTTAAGTGTCTTAGAAAGTCGCCCAGAAAAAAAAAATACTCTTCGTATTCCTATCTCGCAAAATCGATGAACCACAAAAAACTTCCGATGTAAAAGCCAGTTAACAGCCGCTACTTGTCAAAAAGGATTAAGTGGGAAAGCTTCGCCGATTTGCTGGGTATTCTGAAAGATCCACTGAAAATCCCCGGCCATTAACCTCTGTGTAGTGTGCTCGAAGAAAAGGGATCAATACAGTCGTTATTTTGTTTCCTTTATCTTCAGCTACATCTTGACCGCAGATTGTCCGAAGTTACAAATGAATTTCAAATTTTACACTTTTTTTTTATAACTTTTCAATTACTCTGGTGAAATGTTACAAGATGATTTATTACTTATGTGTTTCAAACAAGAAGTGATTA
>JAPMOQ010057301.1:0-39004 GCA_026543055.1 Argiope trifasciata | reverse complement strand
ATATATATTTAGAATTCTCAAATATCATGTTTAAAAGAGCTTTTTGAACAATATTTATACTGTAACATAATGAATTTTTGACCAGCACAAAATTAACATATTAGCTAGTCACCACGAAAGAAATGGGCATCAAACCTTTCTATAATTTTTAGTAAGATGTTGATTCACATGTGTGAATTCGAAGAATGCATTCATTAAATGTATTGTTATCATTACAAAATTTATAAGTTTTTTTTATTATTCTTTTGCTTTTCGAAAAAGATTATGAAAAAATCAATTTTTTATGGTCACGGTAAAAAGTTGCTATGTTTAACCTTGTACCTTATTGTCAACGTAACTCATTTTCAAGAAAGATGATTTAATATGTGTATTTTGGTACTAACACAGCATTCACAATTCTCTAAAATTCATTCATCCCGATTCAAATGAAACGACGTCATTATTTTCTTAAGAGGCAAAAAAAATTTGTATACCTTTTTTTCTCTATATTAAAATTACTATTAACTGCTATTAACTATTAAATACTTTATAGTAAAAAAGATTATTTTTTGTAATATATTTAATATAATCTATATTAGTTATTTTTTCACATAAATGTGGGTTTCATTGTTCATCTCCAAACCAGCAATGATGAGAATTTGATGTTAAATATTGTTTAATTAACAATTAAAGGGACATGTTACAACCTTTAGCACTAGAAACGCATTTTAAATGATGAAAAATTAAGGCTGACTGCCTTTTCCACAAATTAATGTATCACATCAAATTATTGTAAAGCATTTGTTCTTGTCGGGTCGTATAGTATGACGCGAAGTCTTCTCACTCTCTATGTCTAGCGGAGGAATTGTGCGCCATCACTCGCGTGTTGCCATCGCTTAGGACTAATAGGATATATATATATATATATATATATATATATATATATATATAATTGTTTGGTAAATTTACCACTATTATTATTAGAAATAATTTTTTATATAAAGATAATTCTACGCTGTGTATATTAAAAGTTATCTTGTCCAGTGTATTTATTGCTATTCTTAAATTGGAGGGTAGCGTCAATGAATAAAATTTAGCCGAATTTGATCAATTTTGAGAAGCCGTTCGGTAATCGGATTTTCTATGTAAAATGTCTCCGCTAATATGGTAGTGATTCAGTAGAACATTATCAACCTCTTGCGTTTATTGACAAAAGAGTTATAGAAATCATTGATTTAACTTCGGCAAAAAATATTAATTTCTCTTTCTTTTAATGTATAAGATAGTTAGCTATGCAATTAAAGCAGCATTTCTCGAAAAGAGGCGTGAATTGGGACTAATTTTTGTGCGTAATGAATAAATATATTAATATTTTATATTGACGATGTGTAATAAGTTCAGAAAAATATTCTGAAATTTCGTTTTAAACTTGACCTATTAAAAGCATTTGAAATTTTTGAAGACAATTATTAGTGATAAGGCGTTGCTTGTAAAGCAATTAAGTTTCAGCAGCAAACGCTAATTGTGAAAGATATTTTTGATGAAACATGCTTACATATTTTATAGGGATTTCTAAACATGTTAAGTGATTGTCAGAAAAATAACTGGTAATACTTATTTATGTGTTCGTGGAATAAAGTTCGTGACTTTATTATGTTTAATTAGTCGCCATAGTATTAATTAAAAGAATTTTGCAAATGATATCGAGAATTATTAATTATTCTATCGCCTTCCTGAAAAATGCATCAAACATCCAAAGTATACATTACCTCACAGGTTATTGTATATCTTCATTCGAAATTTATCGTTTACTTTGAAATGGTGTCAAATGCTATTCAAAATCTTACGTTTTGTATTGCGAAAGAATATACCTAAGACAAAACAAAGGTACTTAGAAATGCATGTTTTTTCTTTTCTTTTTTTTTTTTTACAATTTTTTATATATTATTTCAGATTTCACCATTAGGTTAACTAAGTCATAATAACTTCCTTAATTTCAGTAGAACAAGTTGAACCACGCTGCGATAATGTGAAACATTCTGTTATTGCTATTAACAGAAGGCTACATTTATTACTCACTAGCCGCCTTTGGCGACCAGCTGGTTCGCCATGTGTAAAGCGTTCTAAAGTTTTCAATTAAATGACATATTCATTAGCCTTGAAGTAATTCCGGGCATTGATTGATCTGAAATTAATATTTTCTTTAAGAGGATGGACGGAAAGTTCTAAAAGTACACCTTTTCCTAATAATATTCTTTAATTTTATAAATCAGTCAGTTTTAACCATCGGTTATGCTTCCAAAATATTTTAAAAAAATTTCGATGATGTTGCCAAAATATTAAATATGTTTTTTAAAGAAAGTCAGAAAGAGAAAAAAGTATTAAATTTATGATACAGATATTACAAACGATTGCATAAATATGCCATTAAGTCATGATTTCAATGTATATCCTATCTAAATTCAATCAGGTTTACAGTAAACAAAGATTTATTGAGTTAATGATATAGATATTGCAAACGATTGTAGAAACCTTTGCTTTGCATTTAATTTTTAAAGAAAATATCACATTTTATATTTCTTTTTATATTTATTCAGTCACGTGCTGAAAGTTGCACTGCGATGATAATTTTTTTTTTATTTGAACTTCGGGCATTCTTTTATTTTATCTAGTCACGTGCTAAAAAATCATGGTTAAAATATTTCTTTAAAAATTCCTTAAAAATAGAAGCTTAAGTTATACATAAAAACACTGATACCATTAGAAGGCAAATTTTTAATCTTTAAATTGATGTAAAATTCATGTTTATACGATCATATTTTCGGAAGTTATAGCGGAAAAACGTCAAAATTTCGCTTAAATTTTAATTAATTCAAATTCTAATCAAAGATTCGAAAAAAGGGCTGTGAGGTGCACATTCCGGACCTCCAAGGTATACATGTACCAAATTTGGTAGCTGTAGGTCCAACGGTCTGCATTTTTATAAAACAATCATTTATGTATGATTGTTATATACGATTAAAAATATTATAATATTAGTATGATTTTGAAACTATAACTGAAACTATCACAATTTCCTGGAAAAAAGTTGTGGATTTTTGGAAATTCCTGAAATATTCCTGTTTTACATTTTATTAGTCACTTACGAATTATCTTTCTATTCTTCTGCAAACGATTTCAAGAAATTGTAATTATTCTATATTCTTGTTGAAAAATACATCATACATCTAATTTATACATTATGACAAATGATATTTTATATGCATATTTTAAATTTACAATTTACTTTGGCATGGTATTAAAGTATTTCTTGGTAATATTTGTATTTCGAGAAAATACACATCATTACATACTTAATAGATGACAAATCCACTTGGAGGAGTACATTTTTTTCGTAATTCTTTTTTTTAAATTTCATATTCCTCTATGAGGAATTAAAAGTTTCAATCACTTCCAGCGTTTCAGAAAAATCAAGTCGAACAGCCCTTCTTTAAAATGCCTTGAAAAAGGCGTTATTCTTATTTATAGAATGTGCAACTTACCACTGTTATTATAAATATGATAGTTTTAAAATATTTATGTGATACAAAATTTTTGGGAATCTTCAAATCCTCGTTTTCCTGATAAACGCTCTTTAAATCGTGAAGAGCGTAATTTACTTAATAGAAAATAATGTTTCTTATAGGTAGACGACTTTTTTTGTAATTAGCATAAATCTAACTTCCGATCGCAATATTAGGCAGCTTCGGTTTTAATAACTTATTTCATTTCAGAAGAATAGGTTGAACTACGATAAAAAGCTTTTAAAAATATTTTTTTTTAATGTATTGTAGAGTGCACAATTTATAACTACTTCTATAAAAATTTGTTTATCAAATATTTAGATGAAGAGTACATTGGCCAATGAAAGGAAACTTTCGATGTTCTTTTTCTTATAATGTGCGTTTTAAAACATCAAAACCATTGCAATTGCTTGGTATCATATTTTTAGAGATGAATGTAATGTCAACTCAGAAAATTTAAAATGAATTTATTCTGATTTTTTTATTATTATTAATGCTCCATCTACAGATTGTATATTTATTTAAATTTTATATTTTTACTCAGATTTTAAAATCTAATATGGGCTTATAAGTTCAATAAGCAAAAATTCAAATGAATTCTTTTTTTCAATTCCTAGTATTTGTTCTCACTCCCTCTATACATATAAGATTCAAGTTTTCAATTATTAATAAAATATTTTTTAATAAACTTAAGTTGAAACAATATTTTTAAATTTATAATGGTTGACACTTGATGTTAGAATAGTTTTTTCAAATATTAATTAACTAATGAAATATTTCCAGTAATATCTATTCGGTCGCCAAATTTGTCCCCAAAAGGGCACCAAACTCTGAAATGTTTCTTTTTTGACCTAAGCAGAAATTGTGTTAATTTTTTTATGTTACTTGTTTTATAACGATGTGTCAGTTATTTGAAACAAAACTAATTTCGGACTCAAATATTTTAATTTAAGCTTTTTTTTTAACATGGTCATTTACACTTACCCTAAGTATTGCCTTCACATGATTAAGTACACCTTCAATCATGTGAAACAACTTTAAAATATTCTTCACATCGTAAAAAACGGTTTTTCATTTGCATCTGAGATTAAACCTACTTTCTATTAAACTATTTCTTACCAATTACTAAATTTTTGCAAGAAACAAGGTGCATCAGTTACCTTCTCATATATTATAATGAAAACCTTGATTAGCTCCATATGTTTTGCTTTCATTACCACTATGATTATTCAAAAGAAAAGATAACATTAAAAATACAATAATTTTGTAATTTCTTAAGACCCTACTAATTATGCAAAATTTATTATTTTAAATTATTGACAATTAAGTCCATCTATCAACTGTCCAAACTACAAATTAAGTGATAGGTAATATGCACATTTTGAATGTATGGAATACTTTGACATGCTATTAAAAGTTTTAGAAATGAGAATGACTACACGTCACTACTTACTTCTCGGTAAACAAAGCTATATAGGAACGAAATTTTTTTTGTTGCTTTAAAGATAATTTCAGATTCCACTTCTAGGCAGCTCAAATTTTAATTACTTTTCACTGATTTATTTCAGAAGAAACTTGTCCAACTGAGCTGCCATATAATACAGTTGTAAACAGAACACAAAAGTGACCGTTACATCTATGTAAAATTGTTGCTCATATATATTACTGTGATTAGGTTAAATTTGGTCTTGTCGTCCTGCAAATATGTAACAATATCTTATAACAGACTTTTTAGAAAACATTAAGAGCTTTATAATAGTTTTGTATCATATTTTGAAAGATAAATGTAAAGACTATATTGTTGCTCTTTTAGCAATTGGTAGTGAAACCCAAGCATATTTTTAAGAAAAATTAAATTTCAACTAATTGTTTTACTTTCATGAAATACTTAAAATTTCTTTCTGTTTCTGTAACAAAATTGACTATTTATTCAATAAGCATTCACATCACCATTATTATTAAGTCTTGGTGAAAACTGAAAACAACTATTGTACATCAAAACTAATTATGTTGAGAAAATGTTAAAAATATGTAGTATGTTGAGTAAACCTGTCCCAAATTTCGTTATAATTCATGAGATAAAAAATATTTTCCAAATTCTGAAATGTTTTTATAACGTTTCATTATTTAATAAAATAAATGTTTGTCAACGACAAACAGTAGTAATATTTTAAAATTACTTTATTTAAAAAAAATTATTATTATTAATTCGCATTTTACAAGATGTATGCGGATTATGTAACTGTAAATTTTGAGTAGGATTTAAAAAATGAAACCCGGCATTACTTGTTTATAAACTTGTAGAAAGAGCCTTTGCAGAATGCTACTTTCTTATATTTTATTAGTCACTGAAACATTAATTAAAACTTGTGAAAATGTGCTACTGGAAAATACGCCATCCCTCTAATAGGGCAAAATACAGTACGTCACAGATTATTTAATATTCATATTTTAAATTTATATTATACTTTGACACGGCATTAAAAGTTTTCTAAAAATAGACTTTTAGATAAAAATAGACATCTATTTGTGTAGATAATTAGATAGATAATATGAATTATAAGTAATAGAGTAGATAGTAGTATAATAATAGTTGATAATATAAAAATAACTTACACAAAAAAATAGACGTCTATTTCTGTTTCGAATGAGTATATGCCTTCTTATATTTAACAGAAAACAAAAGTTTTTTTTGTTAATTGCTTTAAAATAATTCGATTTCAAATTTAAGCAGCTCAAGTTTTCACTGGGCAGAATCATGAAATATTATAAATTTGGATGAAAAAATAATATTGTGAGTAACACGAGGAATAAACTACCACTAGTTGAATAAATTACTTTTGAATATATGTTTAGATCACACTACTTTATTGTTTTTTCAAAAAAATTTTTATGACAATAAATAAAACGCTTCAAGAAACCAGCGAAGCGTTATAGCTGCAAAACATTAAAAAGTATCAATTTGTGCTACGGCTATATAGAGCACTTGCTGTTTCACGACCGACCTCCAGCGATATACGGTCCGCATTTATATTTAAGTCTAATTGTTGGTTAATGATATCGTTATAATGCTTTCACAAAGACAATTTTGGCTCATATATTATATGAATATAATTGATTTTATGCCTTACTAGCTGATAAACAGCTTGTTCCTGCCGCAGAAGCTATAATATTGGAAATACCGTTTGTAATTTAAAATAACTGCCTTGTTTAGTTAGGAATAAAAGACAATATATTTATTTTCGTATGGGAAATGAGAGATAATTAACACTTATTCCTCTATACTTTATCTTCAATTAAGTAAAAATAGATATTTAATATTCGTACATCCCTAAAACAGCTCATATTAAATATTCCGGAGGCGTTTGGAAAAACAACTCCGAGAAGAAATATTATTTAAAAGAATTGTCATTTTTTTATTTTCATATAAGACAAAATATTTGATTGTTAAGTGATTTCAAGAGGTGATTTCGATCAGTTATAATTTCAACTTTTCATTACTACTCAAAGATTAAATTCTATTTATTTTAATGAGAAAACAGATTATTTAAAACTCTTTAGTTTAATAATTATATACATATCTACCTTCATAGTTTTCTAGAATAAAAGAAAAACCTGTGATAAAGACTACAAATTAGGAATTCAAGAGTGAATACCAACTAAAATCTAAAAGATGCGAAATTAATACAACTTAGAGGTTTGAAATTATTGAGATCTTAATATATAGGTTTTTTGATCCATACAAAGCATTCGAACGGCATTAAATAACATCATCTTTTGTTTACTTCATGCATGCATACAATGGTAAAAATCTTGAAACATTGCCGATTTAAGGATATTAAAACCCTGATTATTGTAATCTTCAGTACTTTGTAATATGCATGGCATTCTATAAACATCCATTGTCAAATGAAGAACCTTTTCAGATCTATGACAACAAAATATCAAAGATATCTGTTTTACGTATGGCTTTCTATAACACTTCATTTTCAAATGAAGGATTAGACACTAGGACATCTTTTCAGACCCATAACCAAAAAATAGCAAAGTATCATTATATCAGTCAGGCTATTCCATCATCAGTCCATAACAAATAATGCATTCATGTGCTTATAAATTAAATCTCAGAATTTCTCAAGTTAATGGAAAGAAAACCAGGACTTTTGTTTTTCATCATTATACTGCCAGGTCTGCGCGCCGAGTCAACAGAAAGCAAATTCTTATCAATGGGAGATATATAGGCCATATATTCGAATTGCCATTCAACTTATTTAAAATATATTTCATGACAATGGACTAGGCAGCGAGAATTCTGGTGTTTAGTAACAATGATTATGATGACAATTAAAAGATACGAGAGAACCAACTTAATTGGAAATTCTGCTAGCTTATTTCGAATTAATTGCTCAAGTCAGAAAAAATTGAGTTTGTTGAATAGCCTATCATAATCGAGCAGCAATGAAATGTAAACTTTAATTTTTTAAAAATTTATACATAATTTTCTTGATGGTTATAATATCGAAAGGTTTTGAAGTGCGTGCCAATGAAGAAGCAATATTTCCTTTTAAATAGATAAAAACGTGTATTACGTGAAACATTCTTTAAATACAAAGTTCCATTTTCAAACGAAGCTCTTCAAACTAATAAGTCTAAAAATAATCAATGTAACGCTAACTAGAATTATTTTATTATCAGTATATGTTTATGAAAACAATGGTAAATTGCGAGTTACTTTTGAATAATGAATAAAAAATGTCTCAATTATATTTCATGAAAATGGACTGTCGCGTGAACTCTCGTGTGTTGTAATAGTAACAGCATTAAAAAACGAAAATAGAAGAAAAAATTAATTAGCATTTTTTAAACAATGACACTTGTATAAAATTTGCTACCACTCATCTTTTAGAGAAAATAAGTATGTAGAGCCTTTTCCAATGTTATAACCTGAGCCTCTCATTGGTCGCCGCCACTCCACCAACCCGGACCTAGCACTTCTCACTCCAAAATGCCTCATTTCCAGCTACTCTTTCGAGCAATTCACAACCAAGTTGCTCTCCAGTCAATGTAAGCTACCAAAAGCAAAGCTTTCATTATCTTTCACACCATGAGCGGAGGTAGCCCATCACGGGCGGGTACTCCGGTAAACTGCAAGAACTACTGAATAACGGAAAAAGAAATATGATTTGTAAAATTACTTAACTTTGTATTTTTTAATGAGTGGATACTATAATAGGTTGTGGCAATCCTTATTGCAAACTGAAGTATTTAAGAAAATCAAGAATGTCAGTGAATTCAGAGGCTAGTGAATGCGAAAACAACATTGAAATCACAAACAGTTTTAAACTTGTATATGCTCTTATACCTACAAATGTAGTTCTATGAAATTTTAACTTCAATCAAACGACAAAAAGCATTCCAAATATACACCGAAGAGCCATTACATTATGACCACCCTCCATCAATGAGAACGGGCTCACCCAGGAGCAGAACCACTGCGCGTGCGTGGTTGATATTGGAGTATATAAAACGGGTAATCAGTGTCTTTCTAAACATAGTGCTATTAGCGACATAATGGGAAAAGCAGCGGATTTGTCAGACTTTGATAAAGGTCAAATCGTTATGGCTCGGCGACTCGGAACATCAATATCAGAAACGGCGCATTTAGTGCGCTGTTCATGTGCAGTTGTTGTGAGCACATATCAAAGGTGGTGCAGGGATGGTGAAACGGCAAGTCGCCGGCCAAAAGTGTGTCGTCCACGGCGCTTTGATTCCAGTGGAGACCGGAGATTGCTACGCATTGTTCGCCGAGACCGAAGGGCTACAACAGCCGAAATCACTGCCAGCTACAACAGTGGTGACCCAGGCAGTGTTTCTCAACACACTGTGCAGCGTACATTGCTGCGTATGGGCCTACACTGCCCGAGGCCGAAGCATGTCCCTGCACTAACGGAACGTCATCGCCAGATGCGTCTGCTATGGGCCAAGAAACATCGGAATTAGACACCAGAGAAATGGAAGAAGGTTGCATGGTCCAATGAATCACGTTTTCTGGTCCATCATCTCGACGGGCGTGTGGGAATACGCCTATTTCCAAATGAATCCCTTGCTACCGGATGCACAGTTGGACGGAGACAAGCCGGTGGTGGGGCTATTATGGTGTGGGCAATGTTTTCACGGAGCACATTAGGACCCATAATCCCCACAGAACAATCCTTGACGTCTGGAAGGTACGTGAACATGGTTGCAGACCAGGTTCACCCATTCATGGCAACAGTGTTTCCTGCGGGGGATGGCGTGTACCAACAGGATAATGCACCATGTCATAAGGGTCGAATCGTCATGGATTGGTTCGAGGAACATTTCAGTGACTTTCAAATCATGTCTTGGCCCCCAAACTCACCTGACATTAATCCAATAGAGAATTTGTGGTCCTACTTGGAAAACCAAATTCGTGCTGCCACGCTACCCCCTCGCAATGTGAGGGAATTGCAGGACCAGTTAGTGAGCGCTTGGTACCAGATACCTCAGACTACCTATCAGTTCCTTGTGGAATCAATGCCACGGCGGGTGCGAGCAGTTTTGAAGGCTAAAGGTGGTCCTACATGTTATTAGCAGGGTGGTCATAATGTAATGGCTCTTCGGTATATAAGGAAGAAGTATTCAGCAGAAACGATAGATTCATGTCAAATATAATATGGCCTTTCAGCAAATACGGAGGGTGGTAGGGGGATAAAACATTTATTAGAGAGCATTCGAGAAGTTTCCGGGAGACTATTCTCTCTAGTTTCTGTCTTCCTCTTTTAATTTTAAAATTTACTAAAGGAATTTATATAGTAATTTGTTCTTACTAAATCTCGATATAAAAAATAAATAAATATTATTCTTTTATATATATATATATATATATATATTTCAAAGCAATGCTGATTTATGGAAATTTCATGAACCTAGTAATTGCCCAAATTTTTGCACACTACTTTAAATGTCTATTTATGTAACTAATGTATCTCAGAAATATGCATACGTGATTAGAAACCCGTCTCTAATAATCTGGTATGAAAATGTCAAGGGGTCAGGCTTGGCCATGCTGCGCCAAAGTATATTAACAAACATTGAAAAACAAACAAAACATTGAAAATAAGTACTCAAGATTTATAAACGATTAACCTACAACTTCTTTAATCGCATTACTGTTTTTTTCCCTATACAATACGTGAATCAATTTATCGAATTTTGCTAGTTGTAAATAAAAAACAAACGGCTCATTACGATTATAATTCAATACAGATATTACTTCAAATACAATGGAGGGATTATTTCCATTTGTATTGAAATAAGAAAATATACCGAAAATAGAAGGTGCATCTTATTAGATAGAAAATAAAATAAAAAATCGGTGGTTAAAGACGTTCATATCAAAAAAGTAAATAAAAAAATCTACAAAGGAACAGACTATGGATTTTAAAATCGAGAGAGTTTCAGGTAAAATCCTTTAATAAATCACTAGAAAACCCATTGTATGTGCATAAAAACCTTCGTTCATGAGAAATGGTGAACAATCATAAAACAAATACTATATTCAGATTCAATATGTAAATATGTTGTGGATATTTAGGATAAAAGGGAAAATTGTTACGAATTTCTATTCTTTGTTGGAATAATACATTTAAGTTAAAGCTTTTTTTCCCTGGTGGAAGGAAGTACTGGAGTACAAACATTTTGAAATGTTTCTTCGAGTTCTTCACTCATGTCGTACCGCCAAATGTCCTCTTGAGCAATCGAAGTCAATTTTGTGTCAGTTTCTTGGTACAAGACAGACGGATCTTGCAATAACTGAAAACACACAAATTTTTACAACAAGGAATTGTTTGCGAATCGAGTACATAATTCATTATTCGTCAGGTTTTTTTTTTCTTTCTTACAGCAGAGGATTTGGAAACTTGACTTGTAACATAGTTGTAACATAGACATATATTTGCTTGGATGAATGTTTCCAAAATTTCCAAAACTATTCCTTTCCTGAACGTCATGTAGGAGAAAATTGTTGTGATGATTTGTTTTAGCTTAGTTTTAATTTTGAGTCCATGATTTTTTTTTCTTTTCTGAACTAGTTTGAAGCCAGTGATATTTGGATAAGTAGAAGCGGATTCAGAAACAACCAGACAAGGAATTTTGTGTAAAAATGGTGGATTCAGTAGGAATGCCACTTTAATAATCATGAATTAATGAAGTCTGGAAATATGTTCAAACAACTTTCACCTACATAGTATGAAACATTTCTAAATAAGGAAACTGGAAAATTTATAAAACATTATTTCATAGGTTTCATGTGAATTTAAATTATTAATTAATGGAAATAGTAAAGAGCATTGCCACAAATTAAGTTTAAATTTTAATTTGAAATATATGTTTAGATTGAAGAAAAAATAAGAAATAAAATATTTATCACTGAAAAAGTAATGCCTTAATGGTTAAATTGAATAAAATTGATATAAAATATACAATTGATATTTCGGGGAAAATTCGTTTCGCACTTTATTTCCCAAAGTGTAATTAGGTATTATTTTTAAAAGTTCAAATCGCATGTTTTAAAGAGCATTTTTACCAATATTTTTTTACGTAATTCATTGGATTCTTGACAGCCACAAAATTATCATATTAACAAACCTCAACAAAAAACGTTCATCAAACTTTACCGAAATTATCACTGAAATGTTGATTCACATGCGAAATTTTGAAGAATGCACTGATTAAACTTTTTGCTGTTGCCACAAAGATTATTTTTTTTTCTCTTTGTTCTTCGCAAACGATTTTGCAAAATTCATTTTTTTTTTTTTTTTTTTTTTACAACCACATGAAAAATTCGCCTATTTTGTCTTGTACCTTTATTATCAATATAACTAATTTCGTGCAAAGATGCTTAAAGGAGTACATTTAGTACTTATTGCTTCCAGAATTCTGTGAAAATTAGGCTCTCCAATTCATAAGAAACGACTTGATTTTTTTTCTTAAATTGCATTATTATTTTACTTTATTTTTGCTAAAATTAAAGTAACTCTATATCAAACATTTTCATTGAAATAAAAAATGTTAGGGGGCTCAGTATGAATTATGTTCTCATGTGTCATAAATTAAAAGATTGTTCTTTAATATATACTTATTTTGCATAGTTAACCACTGTTATTATACAATAAAATTTTATATATAAATATTGTACAGTAATCTTGCATAATTATTCCTTTCGCTCTCACAAATATTTCTATGTCCGAAAGTCATGCTGTTCGGGTATGTCTTAAAGATGATCAAGTAACTCAGGACCATCTGTTCATGTGTGCGAATGTAAGTTCTCCGCACTCGACTAACTACCATGTTGTTGTCGTGTCGGTGTTTATCACGGAAAGGGGGCGCAGTAGCTTCTGAGGGTAAAGACCCTGAGCACCCAGAGGGCAGAAGTCTGACTTCTAGCTCACACACACGATGCAACCCTTTTTATGGGGTGGTCGAATTCATTCATATATCAGCAAGTCGGAATTTAGATCCAAATCAGAGATCGACTCATCCCTAATGCAGTACCCCCAGAGGTATCGTTTTGTTATGGGAATTTGGAGGACTTTGCAGTCTCAACATATTTAACGTGCCCCCACTGCCATTAGCCAACATGGCGGTCTTTGGCCAGGACGAGGACAGAACCCGCGACCTTTCGGTTACGAGACTGACGCTCTACCAACCAAGCTACCGCGGCCCTTAACTAACTACCATACCTACATAAATAACGTGTAGCTGAATACTTGGTGAGAGCAACATTTTTAAAGCTCTTCAGGCTGATAAAGGACGGATTAAAGTGATATAAAAATTGTTGGCTCTGAAATAAAAATGACTTTCATCACATGTAATGTCTATATTGATTTGAGAATGAGATCAGAATCACTATCTGATTACTTGTCATGAACATTATGAACTTGATTAAGTAATTTTGTTGGTTCCCATACCCAAATGATTGCTATGTTGCTTTAAAAAAAGTAAAGGTAAATGAGATTTTGTAATCATATATTAAAGGAATATAACTGATTTTTATGCCTTACTAGCTGGTAACCAGCGTGCTCCAGCCGCAGAAGATATAATTTTGGAAATATCGTTTGAAAGACTTACATAGATTTACTTACAATAGCTACGAAATATTAACCTGTACCTTTACTGAATCTGTTATGTCTTCTTGGCGAGTTAATTTAACAATAATCCTTGATTAATAGGTGCAATAAATAGAGAAAAAAAATTTGCTTTTTATATAATTTTAATGTAATTATGACTATTCCGTAAGTAATTAAAACAATTATTTATTGTTTGTCTCTTTTTCCCATAGCAGCAATTCGTCTTAAATTCCCTTTGCTTTGTTACGCATTATCATTATATGTTAATTAATCAGTATGCATTATGCATCGTCATTCCACAAATGACTTTATAAATTGAAAGTAATTGATGAATACCAAAAAACTGATATCTTGAGAAAATTCTGACGATATGTAATGCATTTAACAAAAACATAAACAATTATTAACATGAAATATTTCTAAAATTTTGAAAGTCCTGTTTTCGTGATTAAGTGTCACTCATAATGTAACTTGATGTCAAAGGCAAACAATTTGGCATAATTATTTTTCCTTATGCAATTTATATACTTTATATATCATATACAGATTTAAATACATTATAATCTTTAATATGTTTTAAGTGGCATAACCTCGTATTATATATTCACCAGCCGTCTTTGGCGACCAGCTGGTTCGCCATGAGTAAATGCGTTCTAAAATTTTCAATTAAGTCACATATTCATATGCCTTGAAGTAATTCCGGGCACTGATTGGCCTGAAATTAAAAATGTTTTTTTTTTCAGTGATGTTGCCAAAATATTAAATATGTTTTTTTAAAGAAAGAGAAAAAGGAAAAAAAATATTGAACAAATGATTTAGATGTTGCAAACGATTATAGAAACCTTGGCTTTGCATTTATTGTTTTAGAAACTATCACATTTTATAATGGAAAAAAATATTGAATTAATGATACAGATATTGCAAACGATTATAGAAATATGTCATTAAGTCGAGATTTCAATGCATATCCTGTCGAAATTCAATCACGTTTGCCGTAAATAAAGATTTAGATATTGCAAACGATTATAGAAACCTTTGATTTGCTTTTTTTTTAGAAAATATCACATTTTATGTTTCTTTTATTTTATCCAGTCACGTGCTCAAAAAACATAATTAAAATATTTCTTTAAAAACTCGTTTAAAATTGAGGCTTAAATTATACATTAAAACACTGATACCATTAGAAAGCAAATTTTTTTAAATCTTTAAATTGATGTGAAAATCACGTTTGTGCAATAATATTTTTGGAAATTATAGCGGAAAAACGTCGAAATTTCGCTTAAATGTTAATTAATTCAAATTCTAATTAAAAATTCGAAAAAAAGGCTCAGAGATGCACATTCCCAACCTCCAAGGTATACACGTACCAAATTTGGTAGCTATAGGTCCAGTGGTCTGACCTGTAGAGCGCCAACACCCACGCACACACATTGAGCTTTATTATAAGTAAGATAAGCTTATGGAAAGAAGTTGTCAAATCTTTTAAGTGTTTCTGAAGAATGTCTTTTTTATATTTCATTAGTCGCTAAAGAATTTATCTAAATTTCTTTTGCAAATGATTTGGTAAAATTTCTTATCATTCTATATTTCTAAAAAATTCGTCAGCCCATCATCTGTTCAAAATACAAAATTATTCACAGTCTATAGAATAGTCCTTTTGTCCTTTTGAAGGTATAGAATACTTTCTCATGGTATTTAAAATTTTAGGAATGCGAATGAATACACGCCATTGTGTACTTAACAGTAAACGAAGCTACTTAGAAAAGGAATTTTTGTTTTATTGCTTAAAAAAAAACGTTAGATTGCATTTCTAAGTAGCTTAGTTTTTAGTTACTTCTCACTGATTTATTTCAGAAGAAACTAGTTGAACTGATTTGCAATTTAATATAGTGATAAATAAAATACAAAATTTAGCATTAGGTTTATGTAAAATTGTTGCTGATATAATTAGGTGATTAGATGAAATTTAGTCTTATAGCCCAGCAAATATGCAAGAACTATTTATAATAGACGTTTTTAAAAACATTAAATGCGTCATAAAAGTTTAGTATCATATTTTGAAAGATAAATGCAAGGGCGTATCGTTGATACTTCAGCAATTGATAATGAATCTCATGTATATTTAAAATTTCAGCCAACTGATTCTTTCACGTTTATCAAAAATTCGTGTAATTTCTTTGTGTTTCTGTAACAGTATCGTTAATTAATCAGTATGCGAGCACAGCAACGTTTAATGGTGGTGAAAATTGAAAACAACTATTATACACCAAAACTAATTATGTTGAGAAAAGGCTAACAATATGCAGTAAATTCTGTGAAACATCTTCAAATTTCGTTATAATTCATGAGAGAAAAATATTATCAAAATTTTGAAAGACTCTTTATAATAATTAAGCATTTAATAAAGTAACTTTGTTAATTACAAACATTAGTGATATTTTAAATTACTTTATTTTAAAAATATTGTTTATTATTAATTCTCATTTTACAGGCTGCATGCTGGTTAAGAAACCGTAAAATTTAAGTAGGATTAAAAAAACGTAACTTGGCATTACTTATTTATAAACTTGTAGAAACAGTCTTTGCAGAATACAAATTTCTTTTATTAATCACTGATATATTAATGAAAACTTTTTTTTTTTTTGCTAAAGAATCTTGGAAGTTATATTTGTACTATTGTGCTACTGAAAAATAGGTCATACCTCCAATTGAGCAAAATGCATAATACGTCCTAGATTATTTAATATGCAAAGTGTAAATTTGTATTATAATTTGACACTGCATTTAAAGTTTCCTGAGATTAGACTTTTTCTGTTTCGACTGAAAACATGTCACTCTATATTTAACAGAAAACTAAGGAAATTGTTTTTCTTATTGCTTAAAAAATATTTCATTGCAAAGTTGAGCAGCTCAAGTTTTAACTGAGGAGAATATTAAAAAAAATACAATGGAAAAATAATTCTTGTGATTAATGCGATGAATAACCTACCACTAGATGATTAAATTATTTTTTAATAGATATTTATATCATATCGTTTAGCAACGTCTTTTTTCAACTTTCTTTATTTGAAAACGCTTCTTGAGACCACAGAAGCGCTAGCAGAGCTTTTGAATAATAGAGATTCACGGTAAGACGATATTGTTTACTTCTGTTTTTGCAGACCGGCCTCCAGCGATATACGTTTGGTATTCATATTAAAGGTTTAATGTTTGTTAATGAATTCTTTATAATGTTTTCGCAATGACATTTTGGCTTATATATTCAATGAATCTAATTGATTCTATGCTTTAAATTACCAACCATTATAATTGTCTGTATGGAAAATTAAACAGTCAGTACAAAATGACGCAGCCAGAGAGGAAAAAGAAAACTGATGTGGCATATAACACGTTATTTGTCTGTCTGAGGAAAGACTTTAAATGCCTTTACCCTAATTTGAAACATCATTGATTATTGTGCCACTAGATGACCAAAACATAAACTCATAAATTGATCTTAACGTCATTTCTGCGCACACATTTAGCTTGTAAATCTGTTAACAGTTGGGTTTCATAGTGTGTTATGTAAACATTCGCCTTCCATTCGAAATGAGTTTTGATATAGAAATGAATGTATGAAAATTAGAGATTCTACACCTCTCAATTCCAACGAAATGTTATTAAAAGTAATTAAATCAAAGTGAAAATAAATAGATATTTATGAAAATTAATTTAACTATATAATTGAAAACAATGAAATCAAATCCTAAACTGATTATTATAAAATGCGTTTCTTTCATCTTCAACAGATGGCGCTTTTTTATAAGGGAGATCTATATTGGATTCCATTATCATAAAAATCGACATCTATATTATGTTCCTAAAACCAACCCGTATCTCATTACAACTTTGCGTGAAAATTTCAAAACAATCGGTAAAGAGCTTTTGGAGATTGCGATTTTTGGAAAAAAAAACTTTTATTTTCTTTATATAGATAAATTTTGAAAAATATTTACTACTTTATTACATAAGGAAAGATAGAGCTGTAAAAATTTCAAATAATACAATTTTGTTTGCAATATTATACTTCACGATATATTTTCACTCTTTGGTAAGAACTTAAAAAGGTGTCTAGAATTTTGTTGCGTTTTGTTATTGATCAAATTTTAACCAAAAATATATGTGGGCGTGATGGGTTTTAATGCATCAGTCCACTGGTTTAGATTATTGGTTTATTGAGTGATTAAAAAATGATACTTTTTACAAATGAAGTTTCATAGATGAAGAATTAATTGCGATGTCGTGGAGATCAAAAGTAGATAACAGAAGTTGCTCTTTTCCACCTACACGTGGCACTTCGAGCATTTGCAGATGAAATCTTCAACACAATAATTCCAGTTTCGGCCCTTTGAAGAGGATCATATCTTAACGGTTTCCGGTCGCAACCCTTCTCGGCCGACGGTCCGTATTCCTTAGTGTCGGGAACTCTCTGCCCTCTCCCTTCTGACTGCTGATTAACACCGGAAGAAGTGCTGAGCGCCCTCTCGTGGAATTAATTTACCACATATATGTTTCACATTCGGCAACTTGAAATCGAACCATTTTTTGCATCATGTGCGTCTATTTTTTCTTACGCTATTTACAGATAGATTACTAGAATATCTTTGAAAATTATGGTTGAATAAAGCAAAACAATATCTGATTAAATATGCAATCTAGCATGTAATCATTATCTATTCAAACTCAATTTCTAATTAAAAATGAAATAATTCATTTGAATAGAAATAAGCGCAATTCGGTGTTTCAATAAATTCATATAAAATATTTCATTGATTGCTGTGATAATAAATATTTGATTGATAACTGAAATTTAACACTTATTCATGTATACTTTATCTTTAATTAAGTAAAAATAGACATTTAATATTCTTACATCCTTAAAACAGCTCATATTAAGAATTCCGGAGGCGTTTGAAAACAAAATTTCGAAAAGAAATATTATTTAACAGAATTGTCATTTTATTATTTACAGATAAGACAAAATATTTAAAGAAGAAATGTAATATTATTTCCTTAATTCACTAGTTCTTTATCCGTTCTTTTAAATATTAAAATGTATTTAAAGAATTTATGCAACAATTTGCTCTTACTAAATTTTGAAATGAAAATATATACGTATATTAAATACTGCTATTTTTTATCTCTATTTCAAAGCAATGCGGATTTATGGAAATCTTCGTGGCCTGGGTACTTACTTGTCCAAATTTCTGTACACTAATTTAAATATCATTTTTTGTAACTAACATGCATCTGAAATGTGCATACGTGATTCAAAACCAGTAGCTAGAACTTTGGCATGAAAATAGCATTCACCTTTGTTTTGTAGGGTTTAATAGAATGAGGGCTAAGCCACAATATATTTTTAAACAGATCTGTGAAACTAAAATACACAAGAGTTTTTAAACATTACTCTAAAAATTCTTTAACCGCTTAACTGACTTGCCCGTAAGCCATTCTTGCATCGATTTATCGAATTTTTATGGAAATAAACACAAAATAAACCCTTCATGGCGATTATAATTCAATATAAAAGTTACTTCAAATACATAGTGAAATAATCAATAAATTTTCATTTGAATCAAAATAAAAAAAAACTATTCCCCGATCAGAAAGTTATTCGTATCAGATAGTAAAGAAAATAAAACAGTATAGTGTTAATTCATAATTAATTCATATAAGAAAGTAAATACAAATCTATAAAGGAGCAAACTATGAATTTTAAAATTGTGAGAAATATTGAGAAAAAAATCAATTTCTTAATAAATTAACAGAAAATCCATTATATGTGCATAAAAACCATCGTACATGAGAAATGGTGAACAAATATAAAATCAATGCTATAAACGCCATCATGATCTAAAGGACTTTTAAGATAAGCAATAAGAAATTACAAAATGAACATTGCTGCGAATTATTCGATTTTGTCTGAATATTACATTTAAGTTTAGGCTTCTTTTATCTAATGGATGGAGGTAGTGGATTGCAAACATTTCCAGATTCAAGTTCCTTGCTCACGTCGTACTCCAACCTGTCCTCTGGAGCATCCGAAATAGCCATTTGTGTGTCAATCCCAAAACCCAAACAATCCCAATCCCAAAACACCCAAATTTTTGCAATTAGGAGTTTCTTCTATCCGAGTGCATAAGTAATTATTTATTCGTCAGGTTTTTTTTTCTTCTTTTTTTTAACAGCTGAAGATTTGACATCTTGCATTCTAGCATAATTTGATATTTGCACGGGTGGTGATTTCCAGAATTTGGAAAATGATCCCTTTCCTGTACGGGTCGTATTAACTCGATATTATTGATTTGATATTTTTTGTTTTCATTTTGAACCCATGAGGCCGCGGTAGCCTGGTTGGTAGAGCGTCAGTCTCGTAATCGAAAGGTCGTGGGTTCTGTCCTCGTCTTGGCCAAAGACCGCCATGTTGGCTAATGGCAGTTGGGGCACATTAAACATATCGATACTGCAAAGTCCTCTAAGTTCCCATAACAAAACGATACCTCTGGAGGTACTGCATCAGGGATGAGTCGGTCTCTGATTTCGATCTAAATTCCGACTTGCTGATGTATGAATGAATTCGACCACCCCCTAAAAAGGGTTGTGTCGTGTGTGTGAGCTAGACGTCAGACTTCTGCCCTCTGGGTGCTCAGGGGTCTTTACTCTCAGAAGCTACTGCACCCCTTTTCCGTGCAAAAAACACGGACACGACAATAACATTTTGAACCCATGATTTTTATTTCTTTTATGAACTTATTTGAAGCCAGTGATGTCTGGATAAATAGAACACAATCCTGAAACTTATAGAAAAAAAATTTCAGCACTTATTTTGGGTGAAAATGTTGTTAAAAAGGATTCAGCACGAACGCCACGTTTATAATCATGAATTAATGAAGTTTGGAAATATGTTCACACAACGTTCACCTAGTATGAAAAAATTTTTAACAACTCTACTGGAAAATTTATAACAGATTATTTCAAGTGAATTTCACCTTATTAATTAATTGAAATAATAAGGATCACGAATAAGGCTGAAAATTTATTTTGAAATTTTTCTTTAGATTCAAGAAAAAAAATTAGAAATAAAATATATATCATTGAAAAAGTAATGCATTAAAGTATAAATTTAACAAGAAACTGATTGATATAAAATATGCAATTGATATTTTGGTGAAAATTCGTTGCTCATTTTATTTCCCAAAGTGTGTTCAGGTACTATAATTAAAAGTTGAAATCGCATTTTTAAAAGAGCATTTTTACCAATATTTTTTAACGTAATTCATTGAATTCTTAAAAACCACAAAATTATCATACTGACAAACTTCCATAAAAATGGGCATCAAACCTTCCTGAAATTTTCAGCTAGATGTTGATTTACATGCAAAACTTTGAAGAATGCATTGATTAAACTTCTTGCTGTCGTCACAAAGATTAATTATTTTTTATTCTCTGTTATTCCTAAACGATTTTGTAAAATTCAAGTAAATTTTTTTAAACATTTGTTGAAAAATTTGCTTATTTTATCTTGTTCCTTATTATTCATACAATTAATTTCGTACAAAGATGCTTTAATGGGCGTTTTTCAGTACTTACCTTCTTCTAAAATTCTCAGAAATTCATGCATTCCGATTCATATCAAACAACTTCAATATTTTATTAAGAGAGCATTAAAATTTTTGCATCGTTCTTTTTCTTAATTTTTGTTAAAATTAAAGTAACTCTATATTAAACATTTTCATTGTAATAAAAAATGTTAGGTGGCTCAGTATGAATTATATTCTCATGTGTCATAAATTAAAAGATTGTTCTTTAATATATATTTATTTTGCATAGTTAACCACTATTATTATACAACATAATGTTATATATACGTATTGTACGTTTATATATATATATATTTAATATTTTACTTAAAATGGTAATTCTTAAAGCTGTTCTTTAATCAGGAACGGCATAAAAAATGAAATTTGTTGTTAATGATTAGAATAAAGAAACTTTCTTCGCTATTCAGATTCTCTATGCATATTGAATGTGCCATAATAATGTTGATTATATAGAAACATTAGCAACCCTTTTCATTTAGTTACAATAAAAATATAACAGGTCTAATGATTGGTTTAACTTTATCAAAAATAACAAAATTTATTTCGATTTCTTTTGATCTAACAACTAATTAAGCTGTATGCGTAACACGAAGGTCGTGGTCTAAAGCGCCATTTCTCAAATGATAACACAATTTTTAACTAATTTTTGTTTACATAATTAGGTTGAAAAAAATATTGAAGATATGTCATATATTAAGAAAAATATTCTGATATTTTGTTTAAAATTTGAGAAGTTAAATATAGCTAAGATTTTGAAAGATCTTTATTAGTGATTAAGTATTACTTATAAAATAATTAAGTTTTAACAGCAAACAATAATTTGGTATAATAATGTTTTTCTCTGAGCTGTTTGCATATTGAATGGGGATTTTACAAACAATTGTTTAATTTAGTTGGATTTAAAAAACATAACTAATATTACTTATTTATAAATTCGTAGAAAGAAATTGTCACTTCCAAGATTTTATTTCTCGCTAAAGAATTTACAAAAATTTCTTCTTCCAATGATTATATAGAATGTATAATTATTTTTAAAATTTTGCTGAAAAATAAACCAGCCATTGAAAATATACAGTATTCACAGGTTACTTTATATGCATATTTTAAATTTATAATTTAGCATACTATTTCAAATTTTCTGATATCATACATTCTCTGTTTCAAAAACATACACGTCGCTTAACCCTTTAACGCGCGCAAATTTAAATTTTCTGAATTTTTAAAAAAGATGTAATTAATTTGCATGCATAGGGTCTAAGAAGAATAAAAATACCTTTAAAAAAATTTACAGTGGATTACACCCCACTGTGGGTGGTGGTTTCGCAGTGAAACCACCGCGCACCTACGACATTTTTTTCTGATAAATAATGAAACTTTTGAATTTACTTTGAAACACAATTATTCATTATTCATTCATAGAAACACAAAAACATACAATATTATCAATGAAAATTATCTACACAACCTTAAAACATAAAAAAAAAAAATTATAAATGAAAAAATTATAAGATTTGATAACCAAGAAAAAGAGGCAAAAAAAATGTTGCAACACGAAAAAAAAATTATAAGATTCAAAAATCAAGAAAAGGATGCACAAATAATTTCCTGATTGACTTGATTTCCTAATTACCCATGTTTGAAATTTCTGCTGATGGTTCAGTTTCAAAATCAGGTATGGTGTGACGCATTATTCCCTTTTTTCTGATATGGAAGAATTTCAAACTCCCTATAATCCTTACCTCAATATAAACAGATTCCTCACCCACAAAACACATGGCCAAACCAATATAAATTATCCCCCTCTTGATTTACTAAGACAGAGAGGCAAAGGAAAGAAGAAACATCTGTTTCTTCAAGTGGTTGCTGACAGAGTTACCACCTCGCATTGCATGCTCTAGACGGGCGGTGGTATTTCTCCGAAACCACCTAAGAAAAAGTCAAGTTTGGTGAACTTTTATTTCGTTATTTGATTTGAAAAAAAATTGTGTGCTACAGGGGCCTACATTCAACGAATTTATGGGCACATTTATATTTTTTGTTGCTATGTATTTGCCGAAAAAAAATCGAATAAAAAATATGCGAAAACAGCATTATAAACGATGCATTTTTCGATAGGTAAAAATTAAATTAAGTAATGTGCTGACATCTAGAGGCAATTATTAAAGATAAGAGATTATTTTTCAATCTTCGGTTTCGTTGTGGAACCACTGCGCGTTTAGAAATAAATTTTTGAAAATGGTGGTTTCGCAGTGAAACCACCACCCGTTAAAGGGTTAACAGAAAACAATTTCACGTACATTAGAGATTTTTTGTATGTGTATTTAAAAAAACAACTGTACCGATTTTACTTTTATACTGCTGAAATTTCTATATTTCTTCAATGATTCAATTTGGAAGTATCTGGGTGAACTGCTCTCCAATAAAAGGCAATGGGAAACATTGTTGTGATAAATAAAATGCATAGTTTGCTAGTATTTTTGTACATTATTTTTATATAAATAAACAAATATACTAGTATTCATAGTGGAATCATCTGTCTCAGAGCAACACTTAAAGGCCAGCACAGTCGATGGCATTTAACATAGGCCATGTGAACATACCCCACAATCCAGCAAAGACAGGAGATAGCTGAAGCGGGCTGTTCTGAAATTTCAAGCATCGTCTTAGTAGTACTTCTTTTAAGAACTCATCTTAAAATATTAAGAGCGTTGTAGTACTTAAGTGTTATATATTTTATGAGAGTGTTAGTATGATATTGACTACCACATTTCTATTGAAAGTAGCCGTTGATACTGGTGAATTATGCCGTCTAATCCATTTATATTTCAAAAATAACTTTTTTGCTTCGCTTTTATCTAAAATGGGTTGATTCTATTTCTGTAAATATAACGATTAATTAATAAGTATGGCTGTCCATAACCATGGCTCAAATAATGTAACTGGGTGACAATTTCAAGCAATAAACATTATTTTCATTTCTAATTTCGTTTATTATTAATCCACAATTTACAATTTGTATGGTCATTTAAAAATATCATAATGCTAGTAGGATCTTTAAAACATATTACGACATCACTTATTTATAAATTCGTCGTCATAGGTGAAATTATAGTAACACTGAATTTTTCAAAAAATGTGGATACCTGTTGGAATGAGGTGTAAAAAATTCTAAAGTTCGTGGTTCAGTGTTGCAAGCAAACGGCTCGGGAAAGAAAAGAGATCATATCTTTAACACAAACATTTATTTGAGACACGTACATACACATGACGACACAACACAAATATTTAAGTTTAACTGCTTTGAAACTTTCAAAAAGGGAATCTAAAAAGGAACTTATAGTTCCACGAAAATGGTGGCTGTTTTTGCCATCGAAGTCTAAAACGATATTGTCAAGTTCTCGGTGAGGAGTTCAATTCCTATACTGACGAGAGCGCCATCTATAGGCTGTTTCTAAATTTTCCACCGAGGAATCTACAGTTGAACTCATTAGAAATCATTTTGTAAGGGGTTTTAAAATCATTTCTAAAATTCTACAATAGGTACTCATTGCTTTGTAAACCTCATTTGCTTAATTTATCGATTGACATCTAACAGTAAGTTCAAGCCAGTTTAATCTTAACTATTAGATAATTTAATCCCGGATCTAATTCCGTTCCAGCATCTCTTCACAAGCAGATGTGTCATTCCTCTTCCAATTCGTACTCCCAATTCGAATATTCGAGAACAACATAGAGTATTCGACTTGAAACGGTTAGCAAATAAATTCTGTTGAGGCTGAATTACCTGCACAATAGTGGTATTCTGAATCCAGTAATATACAAGCACGTTCTCCAGCACCACTAAAGCAAAACTACAGCCATACTCCAACTGGTCATGGGGAATGATATTTTAATGAATTGTTCATCTGCTGGAATTTAATTCAAATGAGGTATATCAATTATTTACTCGGATTTCATCCTTCAATTGATTCTTTGTTAGAAAATAGTTGTGAAGTATTTTTCATGCTAATTGTCTTAAAAAAAGGCCCATCGTGCATTCTGATTCGTGAGAAGAGTTCAATATATTCTTCACAAATCGCCAAATTTCTGGCATCGTGTTTTTATTCGTTAATGTTTATAGTAAATTTTTTCTGTAATAAACAGCTTCTCACTGGTTAATTCAATTTTTAGGAGACATAATATTTTTTATTTGTAATAATAACATTAGGAGACATGTAATAAATTTAATTCGTAAATTAAAACATTGACAACAATGAATAAAGCTTAATGATCTAAACTTTAATATGATTTAAAAAACAGTTTTGTGCTGTAAAATTTCTAGATGATATCGTGGAAAAATGCCACAATTCAGTTTAAATTTTATTTGATTAAAATTTCAAAATAATAAGGTATACTTTTTTTACTATCCAAAGTGTATATATGCCATATGGACTGGTGTGTAGAGCAACAACACGTAGAGACATACAAACACACACACACGTAAACACACGTTCATCTGACTATCAACCTTGAAGAAATTATCAGGAATGATTGGTCCGAAATTTGTAATCTCTTTAAGATGGTGGATGGTAAGGTCTAATAGAGTACGTTTTAATGGTATAACTCTTTTTTCATAATTCAGTGAATTTTGATCATTTTATGCAGAAACGTGCTGAAAATTGCATTTTTCTTAGTTTAAATTACATTTTTAATTTATTTTTCTCAAACCTCTTGTAAATATGATGTCACCAAGTGGCCGAAGTCTAATTGTTTTCCATGTACGTGCAGATTAATTTTTTTCGTTTTGGCAGAAATATTTTTGTAGTAAATTATTCGTAAATTATAATTTTTAAAATCTCACCATGTAATTTAGAGATTACAACATTAGTATCATTGAAATTATTTTGATTTGATAATTTTTTGAATTTCAACATTAAGTAAAAATCAATTTAGTGCTGTAATATTTTCGCAACTAAAGAGGAAAAACATCTAAATTTCGATCAATTTTTTATTTTAAATTCTAATTAAAAATAAAGGAAAATTGTCCCATGGTGCACATTACCAACCTCTTATGTATACATATGCCAAATTTTATGACTTTTGAGCAAACGGGTTGGCCTGTAGAGCGCCAATACACACACAAATTGAACTTTATTATAACTATAGATTATGAACATATTTCTGCTAATTTAAAGGAAAAAATTATCTCAAAATTTTACAATATTTATAATAGTAGATTATAAAATAGAGAATATGAAAAATTAAAGTAATAAATAATTTAAATACTTCACGCATTTTGTTCTGACAAAAATATGGATTATTATTTTATCGTATTATATCTTATAAATAAAATTAAAATTAGAGCATTCGAGATACATAGTATAAAATAAAAAAATCAATCAGAATCCGTAGTAAGATAGATATAAAGAGCTATTAAGTTTGAAGCAGAGTTACTTTTTGAGTAGTAAATGCTAACGATTCTTTGAAAATACTAAAGTCATTTCTTATTAGATTTGAAGAAGTCAATAAAGTCTTTTCTTGCACAAAAATAAATTTTGATCCATTTTATACTCCAAAACTAATTTTTACACTGATACCAGTGTTAATTAGATTCAATTTCTTAAAAGTAGATGGATTTTTCAAACGTCTTTTATTGAGTAAGTATTACATTTACATTCCCAAACACGGCTGTAATATTAATTATATGTTTTACTTATATAAGACTATGAATTAATTGTTTAAAAAACTATGAGCAAATCTTCTCTTAAAATTTTATTTTTATATGATATTTTTTTCAGATTAGCGATATTTTTCTTTTAATTTTCTTTATGCTTTCTCGTATACAAATTAATGACAAAGTATCAGTCGTTAAAAAATCAAACTGAAAACTGTTTTAGAAATCTTCACATTTCAGATTTGTTTAATATCATACAGGTACTTTTCCGTTGTACGGCCGCAAGATGTCGCCAATGTTAACAAACGGGAGTAAAATCGCCAAGAGAAGCGAATTGTAAAAGAAACGTCGCCAATGTGAAAAAACTCGAACAAAGTCGTGAATAGCCTGAATTTGACTAATTTGAATGCGAAATTTGATGTAATTTTGCATTTTTTGGTGATTTCTCACTTTTTCCGATTAACGATTACTTTGGTGAGTATTTTCGATTTTTTAGTTACACCGGTATAATGAAAAAGTACTATCATACAATTTTGTGCAATAAACAGGCTAAGATAACCTGGGACAGGCTGAAATTTGCTTTATAGAATCACGATCAAGTTTGTAATTTCCATCAAATTTTGTACGAAACCCATTCACAGCCAATCTGTCTATCTGGATATTCCTCTACGAGTGTATTGATAGCTACAAAATGCAAAGAGCTAGGGTTGGTAAAAATTTCATGTACAAATTTACAATCTTAAATATGAATTTAACAAATTTGATTCAAATCGTTTAAGCGACTGTCCTTCTGCCGGCATGCATGTAAATGCAACAGCCCTTAAATATCATCACATAACTCAATGAATACTATATATAACAGTTGTTGTAGTATTTACTTTTCTAAAAACTGTTCCATGCATGAATTGGTCTTAAAGGAAGTACCCAGAATACTTCATGGATTCAGTAAATCATTTATTGTCTCTGAATATCGTAATCAAAATCAGTGGAGTTGCTTACTTCACGCCTGAGATCTGTATTTCTTAATTATCGTTCACTAATGTGATGGAAGGAATGCGCGGCATACAAAACACACTATTGTATGGGGTTGAAGGCAGATAAAACTTTTGTTGTAGAATATACAAGAAAGCTTTCAGTAGACAACTTCTACAGATTTTATAAGGTAACATTACTGAGAAATAAAATCGTATCGAAATTTACAAGGTATCAGATAATTTTATTACTGTTCTGACACGTGTAGCAAATAATTAATAAAGCGCCATCTATTGACGAAATTTGTTATAGAAAGTCAGTTAAGAAACGTACTCCATTACAAAGGGTGATTGAAAAGGCAAATAAAAAAAGCTTAATGTTGAAGAGGATTTGTTTTTCATCCAATAAATTCACTCCGATTAAATCATTAATAGTAATTCAGCAATTAACAGATAATTTAATCTCTGTTACGACATGTATAGCAAAAAGTCACTGAAGCGCCATCTTTAGAAAACAGTTTCTAAAAGGAAGTCCCAATCGTAATTGAGCAGGCAACGATACTTTTATCATAATTTTTAAATATTTCCTGTTTGAAAAATAATCTTTTTTTTTTTTTGTAAAATGACATTGAGGTGAATGTATATAAATGTTTATGAACATGTTAGCAATGAATATTTTTTTTCAGTTTATTCAGAGATCAACACTAAGCAGTTTTGCTTTCTGTAAAATTTACAGTGTCACGTATTCAACTGAATTCACTTTTCATACATTTTAAGGCTTATTTGAAAACGTTTTATACTAAACATAATTTCAAAAACGTAGAACATTATATCAAAATATAGATAAAATCCTATTTTAGCCCACCTCTGGCGACTTTTTCAAAATCTCATCATTTTTTCCCAATCTCGCCAAATTGAAAGTATTTGAAGTATTCTCTTCAGATGTTGTCAGGGTTGCCATTTTGGAATCATTATTGCTGATTATTTGGCGAGATTTTGAAAAAGTTGCCAAAGGTGGGTTAAAATAAGATCGACCCCAAAATATAATATATAGTTTATAATTAGGCTATAATTTATCTATGCCCAAGGAAATCTTTATTGATAAGTTATTAGGCAAAAGATATATTTATTTGTTGCGTCTGAATAAGGAAATCGTTGGCTCTTTTCACGCAGTTTAATGATATGAAAACAGTAGTAAAAATTACTTAATAACTTATTGAAAATTCGCGTTTTTTTAAAAATAGATCAATGATTTATTCAATTGTCACCATATTTTATTACGTTTGTCCAATCCTATAGATATAATAATTCAGTCAGAATGACTCCCAACATATAATTGCTACACGCTTGGCGCTAAAAATGGTGTAAATGCACTATAGAGAAAATTGTTAAAGCAACAGCCTCCAAATTTGTCCCTTCTTAGAGATTAGAAGTTGAGATATTTAAAAAAAAACATGCAATACGTTGCAAAATTTTATTGAAATGTTTTTTATTAATTTAAAACTAATCTATTTTAACGCCTCCCTAAAAATATTGGAAGCATATTGTCACTCAAACACATTTTTATACCATCTTAGAATTTAAAGTTATAATAATTCACATATTCAGCTCTGGTTTCTATTTTCCATTTGAAAAAAATTTGTCTTAAAAGGTAATAAAATAAATTTAATAAAAAATTTTAATCCATTTAGTTTCGAAATGGTGTCACTTATTTTTATCATTAAATGCTATTGTAATGTAACTTTAAAAAATTAGTATTATAAAAATTAATAATATATGCTGATAAATGACTAATATTAATACAAATGGTACTCAGATGAAAAGGAACAAATGACACTGAATAAAATCTTTAATTATGACAACAAAGCATATACCATAAATCAGAGTTCAATGATCCTTTTGATTAATTATCCGTAGAATTGATTGCTCCCAGAATTGCTGTGATCGAGACGAGATCTAAGCCTTCTTAGCGTTCTTGAGTTCACCGTGCGAGTCGAAGTGTCTTCCTTTCAGATTTATTCTCAGGGAACCAAACACATGAAAATCGCTGAGCGATATGCCCGAATTGTATTGCTGAGGATCATGCTGCTTGACCAGTTCCACGTGTACGACTCTGAATTCGTGTGGACATGCGTTATCATGAAACAGAAACACACACACTCCGTGTAGTAGCCCTGGTGAACCGGTGTAGTCTTCGTAGTGTCTCTCATCGGTGTTATTGGTTCTTCCGTTCTCGAGGAATTCTACAACTATCATCAATTGGATGGTCTTTCTAAGAGCTACTGCTCGTTCATGTGCAAGTTTGTACTCACGTACTCTCTACAGTAAAGACTGCAATCATATCCCTAGGAGTCTCGCTAGTCAGATGGTTAAGTTGTTTCATTTGAACACATCTTGTAGCAAGATTAGTTTTATAGTGCACTTAAAAATTAATATGTTTGTTACAATTACACCGGCGCTATTAAGGAAAAAAAGAATTTTTGATTAAATTTTAAGAAAAAATATTTAATTATAAATTCTAAGAAATCTAGAAATGCTTACGAAATGTGTGTGCATGAGCAAATCCAGATTTTACACAGCAATTTGAACTAATTTCCAACAACTGCCGCAAACAATAGGTAATTAACCTCTATGTTATCACATAAGGCAAGGGAAGTATTTGGATTAGCGAATTAAATTCATAATATAAAAGTAAAAATATTTATTTGATTATGATAAAGGACAAAATAGTATTATTAAAAAATACTTTTAAACATGACAGAATTGCTTTTTGATAGTTAAATAGTATTCGATTGGATTAATGAAAGTTTCTGAAATACTTAACACATTATCACAAACACTAGGAAATCGCTAGATTCCGATTCCCCAGTATACCAACCAATTATTGCCGTTATTTATAACAGAGAACAAACAGCTTGAGAAGTAAAAGAAAATTTGTTAATTACGAGGACGCATGGAATTTCAGCAGAACCCGCTTCGGTACGAAGCTATCTCCTGTCATTGCTAGGTAGGGCTTGTTGATATGGCTTTTATTGCCTACCATGGCCTGTGCTCACTCTTTGGTCAAATTTCACAATTAGAGGTACAATATTAAAATATAACATTATTTTGTTTAATAATAGTGGTAATTCATGCTAAACACATAATAATCAATAGTCTAAGAGTTGTTACTTATGAGGAAAGACCTGGTGCAGAACGTTTCTTCCAAAATTTTATTAAACCAATATAGAGAGCTTAAATACATAGTAATTTCAATTTGCGAAGCAAATAAATAAAAAAGACAAAATGTTTTGTGATTACTGAAGAATGCATTGAAGTTTCTCTATATGAGTCGGGATATACGAAATTTCAAAGAATTTCCATGCAGTATAAACGATTAAGGTAGTAACCAACAGACGCTCGCATTGCTTCTGAGCATTCACTTAAGTCAAATAAATTCACTTAATTCGAATTATTTAATTAAATTCATAAGATAAAAGAATAATATTCGTTTGAAAATGATATAAGACGAAATGGTGTATAAAAATTCTTTCAAACATGATAATATTATATTCAATTTTTTTATTCTCTTATGACTATTTTTTGAAAGCTTAATAATTTTGATTGGAATGATGGTCCTCAGAGATATACCGAATATATTTTCACTAACATTCAAAATTTTATTATACTGTCACTATAATCCCGAAATACAGATTCTCCAGGACTCATACAATAGCCGCTCAATTTCAAACAAAGCAGCATTTAAAATTAAACACAATAGAAACAAATTCTAAAATACTGCGACTGCGATGATATGCTTGTCGGGGCTCCCGTCCTTGGAGTAGGACTATCCCCTTCTTGATAGTGACTGTACAACATTGACTTTTAGTATTTTAACATGAGCTTTTGGGTTTAATTGAAGGTAGAAAGTGTTTGGTGAAGCTAGCGTTGCTATTGGATGTTAGATTGAATGTCGAGTTGCTATTGGATGATGGGTAGGTGCGGGGGTATGCTGCCTTGAGAAACATGGGACTTAGCGATATTTTCATCTTTGCGGGAAATTCTAAAATAGGATGGTTAATATTTATTTATAGCTTTATTTTTCTTAATAATAGTGGTAAATTATGCGAAATGTTAATATAGTGATTAATAGTCTTTGAGTTGTTCCTGATGAGGACAGAACTGGTGTAAAACGTTTTTTCTAAAAATTATTATTTAATTATTAAGGGGAAGTTAAATATACAGTAGTTTAATTTGAGAAAAAAATACTTTGTGAAATAATACTTTGAAAAATACTTTGTTCTACTTTGTGAAGAATACATTGAATGCCATAGTTAGATTGATTCTTATATAAGTTGTCATAAGCTCGTTGCACACACAGCGTTTTTTTCTTCTGTCAGTATTTTGCCGAGACCACTCCCAGAAATCAAATTTTTACACACACGGCATTTAAATTCCGACTTCGTCGTAAGAGGCAGCTTAACAGGGTGCCGGAGATTAAAGTAAGATAAATTTACTTTAACCGTGTTATTTAAACTAAGTACTGCTTAAGGGTAATTTGAAATGAATAAAGTACAAATTTTATCATTATTATCATCTCGTGGTCGAATGAAGAGAAAAAGGAGCTGGAATTGACTTATTTCGATTTATTCAATGAATGGGAAAAAGGGATTTGGGATCTTACATCTGATTATCCGAAAGCGCTAGTGACGGCGGGCGTCTGCACGGAGTCCGATAAAAGGCGGATTGACCGAATCTTTATTTGTACGCCTAGTGTGCAAGCTCTCGTACAATTCATTACACTATTGTTGCTACGTCGGCATCGGTGAAATAAGTGATCAGAAAAAAGCGCTGTGTGTGCATCCAGCCAAACATTGCGCAAAACACATTACATCATATGTGTTCGAAATTAATTATGTTAATAAGTTACAAGTCAAAATAAGTATCATTCACATAAGTTACAAGAATAACATTATTTTTTTCATAATAGTGGTAATTTATGCGAAAGTATATTTATTAATAGTATTTGAGTATATCATTTATGAGAACAGGAGAAGAGCAAACGGTTTCTTCTAAAAAAATTTTAATTAAATTATTAAGGGGAAGTTAAATATAGACTAGTTTAATTTGATAAAAAAAATATAAAAAATCCATCAAATGAGTTCTACTTCGTAAAGAATATACTGAAGTCTTCCCATATAACGTTTTAAAAAAGATTACATAGAATTCTTAATCTATACTTATAATAAAGCTCAATGTGTGTGTGTGTGTGTGTGCGTGTGTGTTGGCGCTCTACAGGCCAGACCGTTGGACCTACAGCTACCAAATTTGGTACATGTATACCTTGGAGGTCCGGTGCCCCCCGGAGACCTCGGAGCCCTTTTTTCGAATTTTTAATTAGAATTTGAATTAATTAAAATTTAAGCGAAATTTCGACGTTTTTCTGCCATAACTTCCGAAAATATTATTGCACAAGCATGATTTTTATCAATTTAAAGATAAAAAAATTAGCTTTCTAACGGTATCAGTGTTTTTAATTTATAACCTAAGCTAATATTTTTAACGAATTTTTAAAGAAATATTTTAACTATGTTTTTTATCACGTGACTGGATAAAATAAAAATAAAAACAATGCCGGAAGTTCAAATAAAAAAAAACCTATCATCGCAAAATAAATCTACAGAAATGGAACTGTCAGCAAGTGACTGGATAAAATAAAATAAATATAAAATATGATATTTTCTTTAAAAAATAAATGCAAAGCAAAGCAATATCTATATCATTAAGTCAATAAATCTTCTTTATTTACGGTAAACCTGATTGAATTTAGACAGGATATGCATTGAAATCCCGACTTAATGGCATATTTATGTAATCGTTTGCAATATCTGTATCATTAATTTAATACTTTTTTCCCTTTCTCGCTTTCTTTAAAAAAACATATTTAATATTTTGGCAACATCATCGGAATTTTTTTTTAATATTTTGGAAGCATACCCGATGGTTCAAACTGACTGATTTATAAAATTAAAGAATATTATTAGGAAAAAGTGTACTTTTAGAACTTTCCGTCCATCATCTTAAAGAAAATATTAATTTCATGCCAATACATGCCCGGAATTACTTCAAGGCTAATGAATATGTGATTTAATTGAAAATTTTAGCACGAATTACTCATGGCGAACCAGCTGGTCGCCAAAGGCGGCTAGTACAGTATAAAGCAGGGATGGGCAAATTACTTCCCGCGGGCCAACTCCGGCCCGCGGATAGAATTTTAATTTGCCGGTCAGAGGCAAATGAAAAGAAATATGCATTTATTATCTATCCATCTCATTTTCTACTTTGCTTAAATATTATATTTTTTCTTCCTTTTTTTCAAAGAGCTGGTAATCTGTTTACATTCTCTATTTTTGTTCTACAAAACATAAATCGAAGGAAATAGCAAACACAGACAGTTTCGGTAAAGTGTTAAAAGCGTAAGTTATTTGTTAGTTATAGCTGTAGATTGGCGCCAACATGCCATTCAACGTAAATTGAGAAGCAGTGAGGTCAGATTTGCAGCTTGAATTAATTGAGTTGCAATCTAACAATCATCTCAAACAATTATTTCTAAAAATGCCAAAGTTAGAGTTTTACAAATCATTATCGAAAGTAATTTCCCCAAATTTAATATCTCATGCCCCGAAAATCAGTGCTATGCTTGCTTCATCTTATATATGTGAACAAGTGTTTTCAACAATGAACCTTAGAAAAAATTATTTCAGAAGTAGACTGACAGATGAGCATTTAGCCTCGTTCCTTAGAATCAGTACATCATGACTTCGAACTTCAATATAGGGAACTTTTAAAAATGAAATCGTAATTTCATTCATCTCATTAATATATTAAATTGTAATACTTGTATATTGTTTTTAAAATTTTAGAAAAATTAATCTTGGCCCACCAAACTTTATTTTTTCGAATTTTGGCCCGCGATTGAAAAAGTTTGCCCATCCCTGGTATAAAGGATTAAGGAGCGCAAGCCACATTAACACATTCGCTGCCACTGACGCGCTTGTGCGTTACAAATAATATATAATTGTAACAAACCATCTATGTTATTAGATGACACCTTCTCTACTACAGTTAAAAGATAGCAAAGAAGGGGTCATCTAATTAGATGGATGGTCCTGATATCAAACGTGGGTAGTGGCAGTGAACGTGTTAAGGTAGCTCTGTTTCAAATTAATCATGTTAATAAGTTACCAGACAGAAAAAGCAATTTCTTGGACACATCACTATAAGAAAATTTTATTGTAATCTGCGAAATTATTTACAAAAACCCAAATTAATAATAAATATCTGTATCAATACTAATATATAAATGTGAAGGTTTGGATGGACAGATGGATGAATGTTTGTTACTCAATTACGCCAGAACGGCAAAATGGAACTGGATGAAATTTAGCACAAAGATAGGTTAGAATCAGGAATGGATCATAGGCTTCTTTTTATTCCGACTCATTGAGTGGTTACTTTTTATTAATTAAAAACTGACTTTCCCGCCAAAAAGCTGACGCCAAATCCCGCCAAAGATGAGCAAGGCTCCATTTTTTTTTCCCAACAGAGATGAGACTAGGGTTAGCAGAACTTCGGTAGATTATTATAAGAATTCTATTTATTTTCTTAGTGTTTCATGTATTTTAAATCTAACGTTGCTAATGAATCGATCCTTCGGATTAATTTTGTAGCCCTTTTCAAATTAAAAGAAAACAGAATAACGGAGATAAAAAAAATAAGAAATTTCTATTTTGCATTGCATTTCCCCAACTGGCGTAAGAAAGACAAACATGTGCGTTACGCCAACTGGCGTTGAAAGTTCGCGAGTGATTGTTGACAGCTGTGTTTTCATTCAAATTCTAAGTTTAAAAATTATGTGTATAATATTGTTGTAGCTATCTCAATCTCGATCAATAAATACAATGTACTTCACCAGATTTGATTTGCTGTTTTAATTTATTTTGTGTATACAATGTAAATAAATTGTTTTTACGTTAGTTGTGTGTTTGTGTAACTAAATTGTATTTATGTCATACATTTTTCGTGTATGCTTATACTTTTAAATGTATATTTTTTAGGTTAGGTTTTTATTGTTTGACAGTTTTTCGTACATATACATCAAAATTTCCCCGCGTACGGAGTCGCGTGTAATAGCGATTGTATAATATAAACAATTGTAAAGTAAAAGTTTAAGAAACGAAATCTATTAGGTTGGTGCGTATGAAATGTCGGATTCTTAAGTGATTGTATAAAACTGCATATCTTTCTTCAAAAGCTGTTTATTCAATCAAAGTATGCTCCATTCGCTTCAATGCACTTCTCCCAACGAGATTTTAAAGCGTAGATGCCTGTCTTAAAAAAATTTTGGTCTTTAGAATTAATAAACTCTGATAGCGAGTTTTTTAGACTGTCTTCATTTTCATAGTGTTTGCCCCTTAAAAACAGCTCTAAATGCTTGAAAAAATGAAAATCGGTCGGCGAGAGATCCGGTGAATAGGGTGGATGCTGCAAAACTTCATATTCCAGTTCGTTCCAGCTTATTTCGCTCTGTCAGTGCGTGCGGTACCCACTTGTCCATCTTCTTAACCTTGCCAATCTCAGAAAGGTGTCTCAATATCGTTGTATGGTCAACTTTCATCCTGATAGCAAGTTCCCTCGTGGATACGGCTGGATCCGCTTCCACTAGAGCCTTCAGGTCATCATTCTTCACAGACGTTTTGGGTTTTCCGCGCGGCTCATTTTGCAGTGAAAAATCGCCGAAATTTTTCGAACCAACGCTGCACTTTCCGATCGTTAACCGTATTCTCCCCAAACGCTTGGTTTATGTTGCGTGCAGCTTTTGCAGCACTATTACCAAGTTTGTACTCATATAAGAAAATGACGCGAATGTCGGCAGAATTCATATCGGCAATAAACTCAAAAGAAATAGCAAAAGGGAAGACCTTCGAGAAAACCTATTTTGCTGAAATGAGTCTCTGGCAATGGACAATACGACTATGAATGAGGTTATGCCAAAGACAAAAGTATAACGAAAACAGGGAGACAAACGTCCGCATGTAAAGAGAATCCGACATTTCATACGCACCAACCTAATACTACCACAGATTTCAAGTTATCACCTGAGATTATTACTTTGCTTAAATCATTATGTGTATTAGTTAATAAATGTTATTTACCAGTTTAAACCAGTTTGAAACATCCTCAAACTTCTCTATCTGCCTTTATCCTTATATATACATAATGATAATTTTTTAAACCTTCATTTCCAATTATTTATTTCTGGTTAAAAAAAATGTGTCATTCGACCGGTTTTCACATGGAAAAACAAACACACATTTTTTTTTAAAATATCGATGCTTGCATAATCTGATACTTTTGTGATTGCTTAAAATTGGTTTAAACTAGAGAATGACTTCAATTAAAACAATTCTTAAGAATTCAGGTAATGTATAGTTTAGAATTAAGCTCTAACTCTAGTTGGCTATAAATCGCAACATGGGACAACCTTCCGCATTATTGTCTAATAATCTTATCTCAATTAGCTGTAATTGTCTATAAACCAACTTACTTTTATCGATTACACAAACAAGATTTTAACTTGTTTGATTTATTTTCGAAAAACGTTGCGATAGTAAGGCAACAACGATGAGCTTTCAAAGAAAAAAAATCACAAAAGCATACGATAGATAATTCCTCAGCTATATTATTGAAGCCGACTTCAAAATAAAACCACATTAGCAGACGATAGATATTTCGAAAGTTATATTATTAAGGCTGACTCCAAAAAAAAAGTATAAATCACTAATTTGTTGCCTACGTATTTTGAGTCTTTAACAATTTATTGCCTTGAAATCGCTTCAAAACCCTCAGGCAAAATCAGCATCAAGCACTCACATGATTATAAAATAAAATTCATAAAGAAAAAGGGTTTCAATATCGTAAAGAAAACTAGAATAAATGTCATTTATCAATGTTCGTGACGAATTGATAAAAAGTTTAGAGAGTTTCAAGGCCACCTTTTTTTGTGCAGGTATATATATATATATATATATATACATTATATTATATATATATATATATATAATTTGACAGAATGTCAATAAACTGCAAAATTTAGTCTGCTTTATGGGATAGGAAATTTGATTTCCTGAATATAACTCGTAGTTACGCTTTGAGTTCTTAAATAAATTTTCTTAAATTAAGGGTTTAATTATATTTTAATTGCAAATTTTATTAATAAGAATTTATTATAAATTTTAATTTTGTTTCTTGAACAATATTATCACAAAAAAATCGCTTTTAGATCACTTTACGCCACAAAATTTTTCCAATGATACCAATTTTATTTCTAATTTTTTTTTTCTTGTGTCTATTGAAGTTAGGGTAAGGAATTGAACGAATATTGAAGTTACGGTTAAAAGAAAAATAAACTCTTTTTTCACAGATTAATTCCAAAGATGACTTTTTACTTCCACTTTTATTAAAAACTAGCCGCCTTTGGCGACCAGCTGGTTCGCCATGAGTAATGCGTTCTAAAATTTTCAATTAAATCACATATTCATTAGCCTAGAAGTAATTCCGGGAATTGATTGGCCTGAAAGCATTATTTTCTTTAAGATGATGGACGAAAAGTTCTAAAAGAACACCTTTTCCTAATAGTATTCTTTAATTTTATAAATCAATCAGTTAAAACTATCGGTTATGCTTCCAAAATATTAAAAATGTTTTTTTCGATGATGTTGCCAAAATATGAAATATGTTTTTTTTTTCAAAGAAAGCGAGAAAGGGAAAAAAGTATTGAATTAATGATACAGATATTGCAAACGATTACATAAATATGCCATTAAGTCCGGATTTCAATGCATATCCTCTCTAAATTCAATCAGGTTTACTCTAAATAAAGATAATTTATGGAATTAATGATACAGATATTGCAAACGATCTTAGAATCCTTTGCTTTGCATTTATTTTTTAAAGAAAATATCACATTTTATATTTCTTTTATTTTATCCTGTCACGTGCTGAAAGT
>JAPMOQ010057291.1:41340-72787 GCA_026543055.1 Argiope trifasciata | reverse complement strand
TGGAGGTCAGAGTAGGGGTGTTTTATTTCTGGCCACCTTGTATATACTTCAAGCTGAATTCAAGCAGTTTTAAATATTTTACTACCTTTAACAATTTTCATCAACTGTTGTAAAGGAGATTTTATTTAAAGAATTACTATAAAAGAGAAAATTATTTTCATAACTATTCTAGAAAAATTTTTTCAGTTTGAAGTCTTTTTTTTTTATATATATTGTTACTAGCAGGTGCGCGACTCGTTGCTTCCGCAGAAGAAACCAATCTTTGGAAACATCGTTTGAAATTTGAAATAGTTATCTTGTTTGATTAAGAATGATAGGAAAAATGATATTTATTTTCTTGTCGACAAGTGAATACATTCATTTAAATTGAAGGATGTATAAAAGAGAAGCATAAATATTATTTATTCTATAAACAAATATTCATTTTTATGTATTAGATTTGTGTATTTTTTTAGAGTTGAAATTCTTGGTGTTCTTTCAGAATGGGAATGAAAGAAACTTGGCGAGTTATTTGGAGATTAATCCTTGGTAAATAGATGCGGTTGATACTCTATTTTTTTTTAAATTTTTAGATAATTGTATTATCCCTATGATCATCCGGTAGGTGTAAAAAATAAGCTAACCAAGTTTCATTGCAATATGGTAAACAGTTTAGGAAGGCCTAAGAGACATACAAACAAACAATCATTTTTATTTATATAGATAGCACTTTTAAAATATCTACGATATAAACAGAGAATAGAGATAAATGTGATGCAATATATTTTAAATAATGTCTTTTCAGTTTTCACCTATAAATGTTTAAAAAAAATGAAATTCAATTTTCTAATATGTATATTCTTATTAAAAATATTAAGAACTTCTACAGGCGTAGAATAGATATACAATTAATCCTTTTGTTATCTTGGCTTTTTTCTAAAATTACATCATAATTTTAATTCTTCTTTTTAAATAAATAACTTATTCTGATTCATCAAACATCTGAAAAAATTCGATGAATCAGAATAAATTACGCACAATTTCCCTGATTTCAGCATCAACAAATTTCTTTAAAATAAGAGAAATATCAGAGTGATAATTTTTGGTATTTCAAACGGAAACAAATTCAAGGTATATTTTAATGTAAATTCTGATAAAAATTCTAATTTTTTAAAAATTTTAATTTAACTGTACTATAAAATTTTCCTTGGAAAATAAACACAAAGATAATTTTCCCACATTTACATTTATTTTGATCCTAGATTTCATGACCATTTTAACTTTTCGTTACAATAGCTTAAGCTTTCATGGAAAATGCTTAAAAAATGAAGAAAAAATATTTGTAAAAAGAATAGTTTTGAGCTGAAATTATTAACTAAAAACAATTAGCTACAAAACTTTTGTTATCACAAATTAAAATACAGTATGTGAATGACTTAATAAACAAAGTATTTAACCCCCGAAGTACAATTAAATGAAAGAAAACCAGTAATATAGTTTATGTTAAATATTTCTTTGTTTAAATATATATAAAGGGGTAAATGTTATAACTCTCGGATTAGAAAATACTAGCTGCATCTGTTTGATTCCACAGAATATTTCCAGAATTTTTCAGAATTTTTTGCTATGATGTAAGTTTTTATGAAAGATTCCTAATGAATACTGGAAAATATAGTTTGGAGCTGAAATTATTCACTAATTAGTTAAAAATTTCAGCTCAAACCCAAGTCAGAAGTTAAAATATGATGACTGAATAATTTAACAAACCAAATATTTAGCTCACTAAGAATAGCTAAATAAAAGAGAAGCAAAAATATAACATTTTTAATATTTTTTCGTTTAAATATGTATAGAATTAAATGTTAAACCAATTCCAGGATTAGGAAACACGAGCTGCATCTGCTTGATTTCACAGAATTTTGACTTCCTTGTGCTATACCTTAAATTTTCATGAATGATGCTTAAGAAATACAGAAAAGAAATATGTAGTCTTATATCTTTATATTTACCAAAAATTATATCTTTACTTAATATTAATTAGTTTAAAAACCATGCTATCACAAATAAAAATATTATAAATAAATAATGTAATAAACTAAATATTTTATTCATCAAATATAGTTTTAAAAAAAGCTTTATAATTTACGTTTAATATTTCTTTGTTTAAATATTTGTAGGATTCAAACATTACAAAGATTTCAGAATTGCATCTATTTGATTTTACAGAAAAGCGTAGATTTTAAAATAAATTAATAGATGTCTTAAATTAATTAAATATCAGATAAAATTTAAAATCATAAGCTTTTTCTGTGTCTGGCTGCTCTAAAGAAAGTAGCTGTAATGGAACGTTATCGGAAGCCCAAGGTCTTTGGCTCGGGAGCAAAAAAGATGGGTATTATGTAGAAGTAATGTATGACGCGATTGGCGACGATAAAAAAAACAGGGAGAAATATACTTACACCAGTAGGATAATAATCTTCGAATCGTCTGCCTGCTTGAAAGGTTTTTTTTAACTAATAATCTACGAATCGTCTGCCTGCTTGAGAGGTTTTTAATGTTTTATATCTATCTTTGATTTTGGTTATTTCAAATAATGAAGCCTATACTCGGATATTGGGACTTACGAGGAATTGTTGAGCCGATCCGTTACCTTCTTCGATACAAAAAAGTTGACTTTTTGGATAAGAGATATGTCCATGGAACTGATAAGTGGCTCAAAGAAAAGTTCAGTCTTGGCTTAGATTTCCCCAATCTGCCTTACTACATGGAGAACAATTTGAAACTCTCGCAAAGTTTAGCAATTATCAGACATCTGGGTGCCAAGTATGAGATGGATGGAAAAACGAATCAGCAGAAGTTGCGAATATATGTTGCCGAACAGCAAAGCAGAGATTTCCGCATGAGTTTGAGGACAATTGCTTATGATCCTCATTGTGAAGAAAAGAAAAAGGAATTCTTGGAAAATATTTCGGGATCCTTCAGAGAATGGGAGAGGTTTGTCGGCAACAGGAAGTTCATAGCTGGAGATGATTTGTCTTATGTGGATTTTATGGTTTATGAAAACCTGGATTATTATAGACTTTTTCACGCAAATATTCTTGAGGATTATCCAATACTGAAAGCCTACCACAGCAGAGTGAAGAACTTGCCCGAGATGCAGGAATATTTGAAATCTCCTCATTACAAACGATGGCCTATTTTTGGTCCTAGTGCCAAATTTGGAGGCGGGGGAAAAGAACCGAGGCACATATAACTAAAGCAAACTTCAAAATGGATTAATATATCGATATCATGATAAATATTAGGACATGGAAACCATGTTTCAGATTTAGTATATTAGTAACACAGCATGTAGTTGTGAATATTATGAATTATAGGACGTGAAGTTGCTTTTTGAGAAGCAGAATGGCAGTTATATAATATTGCTGTGAAATTTATAAATTGTAGGACATGTTGTTATGTTGAATTAATATGAAGAACTAGATTGTTACATAGTATAGAGTTGTGAAATTTATGAATTACTGGATAATGCATCATTTGTGAATTCTAGGACATGCAAACCATGTTTTAAAACCAGACAATTATATGATTGATATAGGGTTGTGAAATTTTTGGATTATAGAGCATGGCATTGTGATGGATTATATGGCAAATAATTTATTCTTCAGAAGCAGCTATTAGTCATGTGATAGTATAATTTTGAAATTCTGGGTTGTCGAAACCATTTTGGGGACTTAGATTGTTAGTTATATAACAGATAACTGTGGAATTTATGAATTATTGGATATTGCATCATTGTGAATTCTAGGACATGTAAACCACTTTTTAAAACCAGTTGGTTAATTATATGATACTGAGTTGTGAAATTTATGAATTCTTGAACATGGCATCCTGATGAATTACATCACATAGAATCTATTCTTCAGAAGCAGCTATTAGTTGTGTGATAATATACTTTAGAAATTATAAGACATTGAAGCCATCTTTCAGGACTTTGATTATTAATTATAATATACATAACTGGGAAATGTATGAATTGTATACGATATAGATCGCATTTTATAAGAGGTCATGGACACCATACTTAAACATTAGGTTACTAGTTATACAATACAGAGTTGTGAAATTTATGATTTATAGGATATGACATCATGGACTATAAAATAGAGAATTCATGCTTTAGAACCAAAATATTATTTGTATAATGACATATGAAATTTAGAAATTGTAGGATATATCATGAATTTTTAAGAGAAATCAGACATATGTGGAAACATGAATGCTAGTTATTAAATATAGAATTCTGGATTTTACTTTTTCTAAAATTTCATTTACAATAAAAAATTATCATTAGTAAATTCGACTTGCTATGTATTCAAATGTTCAAACCATTGGCGTACCAAGAAAAAAGAATCGAGAACCAATTATTAATTTTACGTCTTCCATTCAGTTGTAAATAAAAAAAATGATATTAACTCATTGATATTTCATCTATTTTCTAAGATTGAAACCGAAAATCTTGCCCTATCTTTCTTTGACTTATCTCTGAAAAATAAATTTAAAGTATTTTTAAACTAATTCATGTTCATCATATTTTTTATTAGAATTTAATTTCAACAATATTTTTATTGTAAGTAAATATATTATTTTGTTCTACATTATTTTTTAAAATCCTTTTTAATAATTCTAGTTAGTTCTATTACTTTTCAAAAAGGCTTAGATATTAGTATTTTATCGTTGTTCAATAAATCAAATTTTATAGGTATTATAATAAATTTATGTATAGTTATGTTTAACTTGAATTATATCATGCTTACAAAAATTTAATTTTGAAATTACGAAGTGCTTTTCCATTTCTAACCTGATGCTCTATAGTTTTAAAATTTTCTACTCTTTTGCGTTTTGGATGTTAATAATCTATTTGAATATATCGATGATATTAAATTCATCTGTGAATTGATGAATCCAATTAAATGTTGATTTTCTTCCGTGGCGACACCTAGTAGTGAATTTGAGAAGCATTTATTGAAGATCTCATAATATTTACATTATTGAATTATAAATTTGATAGTAAAATATCAAATTACTAAAATTTAAAAAAAATCTTTTATCGCACTAATTAAGGTATACTTTTAGATACCGTTTCTTTAAAAGAATTATTAATTACAATTGTATCGAAGCATGTATTAGATTTTCCAAGTTTTGTACATAATTTTATTTGTATTTTAATTTTAAAAAATATTCAAAAGTTTAATTTTTAAAAATATTAAAAATATATAAAAGTTATTCGAATATTTATGGAAAATATTTTTAAATCTATTACAATTTTAAAAATAATTGTTTTTGTTTTCATTTATCAGAATTACTTACTAGTCAACAAATCAGTCACGTATGAATTATTAAATTTAAAAGGAAATATTGCGATTTTTTAGTTTATTATTTTTTGTTGCTTTTATTTATAGACTCTTTTAAAAGTTAATCAACAAACAAAATTCAAATTAAGAAAAATTAAATCTAATTTTTGGATAAGTTTAATTTTACTGTGGTGAGGGTCGAATCCAAATCAAGTTAGAAAGATTTCTTGTTGTTTATAAAATTTGTTTCTATAAACATGCGTGTACGTTCTCTTTAAGTTGATAATGCATATCGTTATCGGAGTTCAAGTTGAAATAATTATCAGGCAAAGACTATTGAATGTACAAATATTACTAAATCGAATAAGAGAGATTTTTCTAGACCATTTCTTGATCTGTTCAATGTTCAATCTTTTAAGCATAGCTTCTTTCTATATTTGTCCAGTAATCTCAAAATGGTGAAGCCTCTGCTAGGATACTGGGATCGTCGTGGCATTGCTGAACCTATTAGATATCTTCTTCATTTCAAAAATGTAGATTTTGAAGAAAAGAGATATGTGCTTGGAACAGATGAATGGTGGAACGAGAAGTTTTCTTTGGGATTGGATTTCCCAAATTTACCATACTTGATAGATGGTGACATCAAACTCACCCAGAGTATTGCCATTATACGCTACTTGGGGCATAAATATGGCCTTGATGGCAAGAATGAACAGCAGATAATCAGAGTGTTCTTGGCTGAGCAGCAGAGTGTTGATTTTCGTGCCAAATTCAGAGCTTTTGCGATGACTGACACCAGCGGGGCTGGAAAGGATGAATTCTTCATCAATGTCCAACCGATGTTCAAACAGTGGGAGGCATTCCTTGGCGACAGAAAATATCTGGCTGGCGATGATATCACGTATGTAGATTTCATGTTCTATGAGAATCTGGACTTCTACAGACTTCTCCATGCCACAATTTTGGATGAATATCCGCTTTTGAAAGCATTTCACACCAGAATAAAGAATTTGCCGGAAATGCAGGCGTACTTCTATCCTCCCAGATTTAGAAGGTGGCCAATCATCAGTCCTTTGGCTAAATTTGGCGGTGGAGGTCCGGAACCAAAGCACGCTTAATATTGAACAATTTTATTTTCAATTTTGTGAAATCAATGTATTATCTTTTGATTTCATTTGAATTAATGATTCAATATAATTTGAGCACAGTAAGTTATAGGAGTATAAGTAATATTTGAGTATTAATATCATGTGAATGCATAAACAGTTTGAATTTAATTTAAGTTTATTAATTTAAGTTTTACTTTAAGTAAGTAATTTTTTTTGTTGTTAAGTTTGAATTTAATTAAGTTGTTTAATTTAAGTTGAATTTAAGTTAAGTCTGTTTGTAAGAAATAATTTGAATATCAATATATTTTGAGTATAATAAATAATTTGTGTATCTGTATTCTCAATGTAATTTAGTACTTTTAGACCGCGATTACGGTTGATGAGTTTTATGCATTGTTATGTATTTTTAGTTTTAAATTACATTTTTATTTCCGATTTGAATATTCGTTTCATAGGTAATCGATGAATTTCAAACTAAACTAAGAATAAGTTATGTATTAGTCATTTATTTACACTTTGATAAATTAGCCAATTGCTTGAATTATATTTTGATAAATGTGCATGTGCACGTTTTTTAAATCAATTCATATTCTCTAAAAACAAAGGAAACAATAATTTAAAATGATCTTATTATGAAAACCGCTCTAAGTAGGTACAGAGCGTTTCATAACGAATTTTTTTTATTCAAAATAACTTTTCATTCAAAAATTTTTTTTTAACAAATTTTTTTTATGAGTTACTACTGCAAAATTAATGCATAAAATTTTTACCAAAAAATGTTTTTAGAGTTAATACTACAAAATTAATGCATAAAAAGATTTAGTGATGAGTTAATACTGCGTAATTAACACATAAAATTTTTTAACAAAAAATGTTTTTTATGAGTTAATACTGCAAAATTAATACATTTTTTTCTTACAAAAAATGTTTTTTATGAGTTGATAGTGCAAAATTAATACATAAAACTAATCAGTTTTTATGTTTTCTTTTACCAATTTATTTCGCCCTCAAATATTCTAGTAAGGAACAAAATTCCCAAATTTATTTTAATGAAATTGTATGCTTTCCTTCGTTTACACCATTCCTGGAAATTCGAGTCAGAAAAAAAAAAAACCCTTTTATAAATAATTGGAGCATTAATGAACGAATCTATAAAGAAGGTGAAAGTTATTTCAACAATCTTTGTTAACTTGAAAGATAAATAAGGATCACAAAAAAAAATAATATGAACAGAAATTAATTATAGTTTACATTTTCGCATAGAAAGCAGTTAATTGTGTTTTTCATCCAAAATAAGTGTTTGTTTATATTGTAAATGCAAAATTAGTGACTTAAATTTTTAAATGCATTTGGAAAATATTTATGTAGTTTTTTCTAGAACACTTTTAGTTATGACAAGTGTTTTTCAAGATTTACACTTTTCTAACTTTTCCAACACTGGTCTCTTAAAATGTATACAATCGTGGTAATATTGCAATCAATATATATTTTGCTGTAAACTTTTAGAGAATATTTTAAGAGAAATGTTGTGCATCAAAAACGTAATCTGAATTATTGTAATTGAAATTCAATGTTTTGTTTTTACTCAATTAATTTAGAATTTTTTACAAATCATATTCTTTATAATTGAACTAGACATGTAAATGTAAAATGCATTCATTTTCAAATAAATACTGTTGATTTTAATGGTTAAAAAATATTGACATGTATTAATCTGTAAATTTTGGGAAAATTCTTCCTATCTTAATTTTAATTCTTGAATACCTAGAGTATATATATAACTTAACTGCAGTTGTTTGTAAATTTACAGATTAATACATGTAAAAATATTGACATGTATTAATCTGTAAATTTTGGGAAAACTCTTCCTATCTTAATTTTAATTCTTGAATACTTAGAGTATATATATAACTTAACTGCAGTTAACGTAATGTCATTAAGAATTAATAAATTTACTAAATGTTTTTGTAAATATGAATGTAATATAAATTTCAAAATTCTAGTTTTTGGGGAAAATAAGTGTAAAAAAATGCCAAAATTTCATTTTTCCAAGAAATAACTAAATTTGAAAGAAATGAATAACAAATGTAATAAAAACAGTGTTTTTATTACATTTGTTAAAAATGTTAAAATTAAAATTTTAAATTTTAAAAATGTTTTTTTCGAGGTAATTTAAATATCTGAATTATTTTACTTTTTTTTCTAAGTTTTAAATGTTGAGATTTATTGTTTCTGAAATTTACTATGAATTGAGGACTACTGATTAGAAATAAAACTTAATTAAACTTATAATTATATTGTAAATATCTTCTGTAACTATTAATATAATGCTTTAACCTCCAAAATACTAAAAAAAAAGCATGCCAGGAAATGGGTAAAACTCGACTACAAATTTTCGTTTGGAGTAAGTTAATGAAGTCACATAGAAATGTTACAGAAAAAAAAAAGATTTTTTTTTTAATTTTATCATTTTATTAAGATACTTTAACCTACAATTTAAAAGAATCTTTTATTAGTGAAATTTAAAGAGAGTTTGTTTAGGATTTGCACACTTTGCAATCTCAGGTATTGTACATTATGGGACCTTTCTTCTAATATTTGGTGGATTTAGTTTCATATCCCAACAAATTCTGGCAAAAGATTTATTTTAACTTAATTTTTAAAAGTTTATTAACCTTATCAAAAATATTTAATTTTATTTTTCTACATGTATGTCATTGAAAAACTAACCAAAGTAATGATTTTTTTTAAAATCATCATAGTTACTAATTAAAGATCCTTTATTTATAAATAAAAGTATTTAATAATTATGCTGAATTTATAACGAAAAGGCAAACTTCAAACAAATATTAAATTAAAAATTATTACTTTAAAAATATTTTTATTTGGAAATGTAATGTAATCATTTATACGAATAATTAATAATTAAATATATTATTAAAAGATGATTAATTAGTTAATTTTAACAAAGGTTTCAACATTTCAATACAAAAACATTCTGTAGTTCTTATATTTTTTTCCAAGAATTTTTTTTCTTAGAAATTAAACTAATAATACAATTTTAAACAGCTTTCTTCTCCATACAACGCCCTCGGTAGCTGCCTGTTCTACCGAGTGTGAAATCCGTCGCTGGTTATAGATTTTAATTAGAACATTTATTTGAAATAGAGATGCAGAGTAAATAAATATATGCTAAAACATATAAATTTTTGAAAAATCCAATTTTGTCGTGGATGAAAATCAGAGCCATCGATGTGAATAAAAACTCATATTCTTAAAATGATGGTTTACAATTTTAAACATTTTCTGTGTGGTTGTTCCTTAGAAAAACAGGGTGAAAATTAAATTCGACGTTAACATTTTGTCTTAAATAATATGGCATAACAGACAAAGAGTATGATATTGTAATGTCTTGATCTCGATGGATCAAAGAATGCTAAGAATTTTTCTACACTACTTTATTATACAGCCCTATAGATACAAAGAACATTTCGTTCTTATCTTGATTAAGTAGTTGCTATTTACACCACAACAGTCCAAGTTGAAGATTTTTACTTGAAGATCACAGTCTCCCAGAAATTATCTCTTTTTTTTCCTTTCCAAAACACTCTGCGTATTTTATCTCAGCGACAGTCTCCGCCTCCTCTTCCTTAATGGCTACTGGTCCTCTCTTCCTGCCAATCATGTCCAGCAAAGGGCCCTTTCAGTGGCGCATGTCTGGCTTCAGAAGGTAATTAAGGTGCGCAGAAAAATCTGGAATATGGGGTCCGCTTACAATAGGGAAATTCGGCATCCAGATGTTTGGATGTTCCACTGTTTCTGAAAGCCCTATCATTGTCTTCTGGACGAGGAATTTCCACGTATGTTCTTTCAGCTATAGAGGCCTCAGGTCCCGAAAGGAGACCATCTGCAATATCTGGTTATCTCAAGGTGTCTAATGAACACAAAGACATCACAGCTGGCGAAAATATTTTATCACTAAGGGGGACGGGAATGTTACAATATAGAATCAGGAATAACAATAAATACGCTAAAGCACAGATAATGAATTTCCATTGATTTTCTCATTAAGATATTCACATCTGAATTAGTAATAAATAATTTAGAAACTGAATTTCAAGATTATAATATTGTTTTATTATTAAGTGTTAATATTATAAAAAGTTTTCGATAATATTCAAATTTTGAAAAATGTCAAAAAAGTGACGTATACCTTGAATTCTTGAAAATGTCGATAAAGTGATGTATACCTTGAATTCTTGAAAATGTCGATAAAGTGGCGTATACCTTAAATTCTTGAAAATTCATGAAATGAATATAAAAGCTTTATATTTATCAGGAGAAATATTTCCGTTTTGAATGCATTTTATAATTTCAAATAAAAGAGTTAGTATTTAACTGTTTTTATCCTGTAATAAAGAAGCATTACATGTAATAAAGAGTGGAATGATTATGTTATTTCAATATCTTAATGTTGAGTGGTTGAGTTCAAAATTTGATTAGGATCTTCAATTTTTGAATCTAGAACCACACACCAAATTTCATTTATCTCGTTTGCTGTGTTTGAGAAATTCGGTCATTCACATTCGCTCGAACTCGAAATATAGACAGACTGCCCTAAATACAGCAGACAGACTTCCCAAGTATTAGAAGAATCAACATCTCGTTAAGCAAGAAACTCATATCAATTTTGGTGTAAAGATAACATGTTAATTTTCATTAGTTTAGCTCATTTCAATTTTGAATAATCGTGGTCAGGTATAGAAAAGAGACTAACATAATTTAAAAAGGTACATTTTATTAAAAGTTGTTTTCAGTTCAGAGAAGTATTAAACTAGGAGACAGGTGAAAATCTAGATTTAAACGGTTTGAAGATTTTTATACTTTTTCTTTTGTTTTTTATATACAGGAAAAAAAACTGATATGAATTCTTCAACATCACCTTATTTGATAATAACAAAAACACAAAGAGATACAGTGTTGCCGATTGACGCTGGAAGTTTGACAAGCGCATTATCTGTTTTCAAGGACGTTTAAAAATGAGATAAAATTCACGAGCTTACGCGAAAGAAATGTTTGTCATCATTTAGAAATTTCCATACATAAGAACACAAAGTCGCACTGCTAGCTTCTACTTTTTCTACGGGAAGCGAATTTAATTTTTGATCCATTCCTGCAGTTACGTTGGAATTTCAAAAATGGCAAAACCTATTCTTGCTTATTGGGATTTACGAGGCCGAGTAGAACCCATTCGATATCTCCTTCACTATAAGAAAGTAGATTTCGAAGACAAAAAATACCCGTTAGGTGGTCCTGGATTCCAGACCTGGCAAAAAGAGAAGTACTGTCATGGATTGGATTTTCCAAATTTGCCTTATTACATAGAGAGTGACATCAAACTCACCCAGACCATAGCCATTATAAGATATTTAGGCAACAAACACGATCTAGACGGTCAAACTGATGAAGAGAGACGGCGAATTCTTGTGGCAGAGCAGCAAAGTATTGATTTCCGAGATAAATTCAAATCTTTCGTTATGGGTAAGGAATATGAAGCAATAGGAAAGGAAGAGTTTCTGAAGAGTGTCCAGCCCATGTTCCAACAGTGGGAGAAGTTTTTAGGAGATAGGAACTTCCTGGCAGGTGATAAGATGACATATGTAGATTTTCTGCAATATGAGACTTTGGATTTTTACAGACTGTTTCACAAAACCATTCTGGATGATTATCCATCACTGAAATCGTACTTCAACAGGATTAAGAACTTGCCAGAAATGCAAGCTTACATGAAATCCCCATCTTGCAAGCCATGGCCAATTTTCGGTCCTTACGCCAAGTTTGGAGGCTCTGATAAACCACCAGATCATCTCTGAACAATGTTTTGACCCCAAAGATTTTGTTGTGCATGGATATTTGTGAACAAAATTGTATTTATATGAATATTGATAGGAAAGCACTTGATTTGTAATATATCTTACAAAATTATTTCAAGTTTTCATATTTTTGGAATTATTGATCAACATTTTACGTTCTTGAATTATCGTTATCGATTTATAAAGCGCGTTGGAATTTTTTTACCCGATATTTATACCCAAAATCATTGATTGCTGATCAACATTGTTCATTGTTCGATAAATAGGTTTTACTTCTGTAATGCTTGATATTTTCAGAAAGTCTAGTTGATGTCTGTTGTTGTTGTTGTTTCTAATGGCACTTCTCACAAACAAGCCAGCTGACTAAGCTAGCTAATTAAGCTGAATTTTTTGCGTCTCTTGTTTTCAGTAATGCCATCCAGGGTCAATAGTACGACTTGGCTATTCACTATTCACAATTTTTTTTTACGGGAAGGACTTCATTTCTATATTTCATTTATTCAACTTCATATTGTAATTTAAACCTGAACCAGAGAACGATCACCTCTGAACCAATCACCAATACCCCCATTGGTATTATTTTAGGCATGGAGGACTTTATGACACGACAGATTTATGAATTTGCCAACCACCACCACACACGGAAAATCTGACTGACAGGTTCAAACTCACAAGCCAAGGAATGTGGATCCAACGCCCTGCCAGCCAGGCTGTCAAAGCCTAATAGTAAGCTTCTACCAGTTATTGCCTATCTTGTGTGAATATTGGATCGAGGGCTTAGGAACTATAAATTTTACATCCACTTATGGCCAACTAGATCCTCTGAACTATCTCTTCGATTATTTTATAGTTAAAGATCGTGCATATTTATGAGCAGCCTTTGCCAGCAAATTTGAGCAAAATTCAAATTCAAATGACAATTTCTTTCAATAAAGCTCCATCTTTAAGTACTTAAGCGAAATGTCAGCAACGAGAGGATGTGTACTGTGTTTTCAGGAACGCACACTGAAAATTTCAAAATTACTATGCCAAAACCTGAGCATATTTTGAATTCAGTTTTCTGATAAAAAGATTAAATATTAAAATTGAATTAGTTTTATAATCTTGTACATCACTTTGATCGATATACTGAAATCGGACAGAAACCTATGAAAATTGTTACTTAGCATTTAATGAGATCCATTTATATGACATCATAACCATGTGGCTAGTATAATAGTTATTACTCATTTAAAGACGTTGCATGCCTTTATGGCAAATTTACAAACATTTATGTAATCTGCTTCAAATTATAGATGAAATGTTTTGCTAAAATATATTGAATGTATCAAAAATATGAAAAAAAAATCATAGCTGTGTGTCGTAAAAAAATATTCTAGGGGGAAAAAATTTATATCATTTTAAATTAGGCACACTTAGCATTTATTTAATTCATCTGAAATATTGATTTTGTTTAAATTCAGTTAAATCGATTTGATATAATTCACTACATGGTATATTTTATTATCAGATATGAAATTTATTGCTTAATTTTAACTGTCTTACTTGTGATCTGTTCAATGTGTTTTTGATGAATGAATGAATTTTTCTAAGGGAAAGGACTCCTATCACATCGTGGTGCTATTAAAAATGCAAATGATTCATCAATTTCCTAAGAATCCAAATTATATTATGAGATATTCGGATAATACAAATTACATTTATTTATTCTTGTAAAATTCACGGGTACACTGAGACCTTATTTTTTCTTTTTAAACAATTTAAGAAAATCACGTGATTAAATACTTGATGAATCAATTGAAAATTAAACTTGAATTTCAGGACAACAATGTAATGTATAACTGGAAATTAGAAAATATTTATATATATATATATATTTAAAAAGTTTAAAAATTCGGAAAAATAACTGTTTGGGTCTTTTCCATTAATATAACTTAAAAACTTTTTTTTAATTTTAAAAAATTGTAAAATTAATTTTTGTACATTTAAAAAAGTTATCGCGCAAAAGCTTCAAAATTTAGCTTAATTTTTAATTTTTTAAAATTCTGATTAAAATTTCAACGACAACAACAAAAACCTTTCCAAGGTGTACATTTAACCTTCTTCTTTTTAGGTTATATGCTAAATTTCATAATTGTCTGGCCAGTAGAACGCCAACATACTCGTCGACACACATACATATTCATGTTATTATTATTTGAGATAAAAACATGCCGTAATAAATTCGGAATAAGGATCTTTTCCTACTTGACTTAAGGTTTCAGAATTTCCAAACCTCATTAGATTTATTCAGCGGATCGCATTTTATAACGGCTTGATATGTTTTGCAGTAAAATTCTAAGGCTGATTACTAACAGAGTGTTTTTTTGCTGCAAAGTTTTACCGTTACCGCTCACAGAAATCGAATAAACGCCCTATTTTAGATAAAGAAGTTCTTAAATGAATCGGAAAAGATAACAGTTTGATAAAGAAATGTCAAGTTTGAGAGGAAAAAAAAAAAAAAAAATGAACAACACGTGTTACATTGTTGCCGAACGCCGGTAGATTAAGGATCGGCTTTCAAGGTCATCAGAGTAACGAACAGAAAAGCGTGAACCCGATTAGACGGGAATATTTGACGTCACTCGGTGAATGTCAGGCTGAGGAATACAAGGTCAACTGCCAGTCGCTTCTTTGACTTCTACCAGTGACGGTCTCTGAATTCCTTATCGCATTTCTCTCAATTTGCTTTCGAGTTTGAAAATGGGGAAGCCAATTTTAGGTTATTGGGATCTGAGAGGTCGTGCAGAGCCCATTCGGTTTCTTCTTCACTATAAAAAAGTGGATTTCGAGGACAAAAGATACCCGATGGATCCGAAGGGATTCCAGGATTGGCAGAAAGACAAGTTCAGCCTCGGATTTGACTTCCCAAACTTGCCTTATTACATTGACGGTGACATCAAACTGACCCAAAGCATTGCCATCATGAGGTATTTAGGCGAGAAACACGGCCTAGCCGGGAAAACTGATGAAGAGAAACGCCGAGTCCTTGTGGCAGAGCAACAAAGTGTTGATTTCCGCGACAAACTGAGAGCCTTTGTTGTGGGCAGTGAATACGAGACAACGGGAAAGGAGGAATTTCTGAAAGGTGTCCAACCCTTGTTCCAGCAGCTGGAGAAGTACCTTTCAGACAAGAAGTTTCTGGCTGGGAATGATGTGACGTACGTTGATTTCTTGGTCATGGAAAATCTAGATTATTACAGATTGTTCCACGAAACTTTTCTCGATGATCACCCCTCAGTGAAAGCTTATTTCAGCAGAATGAAGAACCTGCCTGAATTGCAGGAATACATGAAATCTTCAGTTCGCAAGCCGTGGCCTATTTTTGGACCCATGGCAAAATTTGGTGGAGGTGGAGATCCTCCAAAACATCTTTAATTCGTATCAATGTTATTGTGTTGAATTAAGAATTTATGAATATGAGATGATGGACTGAAATTGGACTAATATTGATTCATAAGAACTGTTATTTGCTCCATTATTAGAACTATGTTTTTGTCTCAAAAATGCTGGTTATTTTTCTTGGTATATATATCTTTATATATATATTTTAAACCTTTTTAAACATTATTTCAGATAACTTTTTAAAGTTTTTTTTTTACTTTTGTGCTTTTACTTTGTGAGACTTTCTAATTATTTTATAAATTTGAACATGATTCTTTTTTACTAATTGTTCTATGACAGGCGATTTGTGAATCTTCATTAAAATTCATCTTAAAATTATGAAATTCTCTTGATATTAATATTCTTAAAAAATTCATAACCATGTTTTAGAGTTAAACAGTATGTGCTATGAGTAAGACATATCTGAAATGTAGTAGATTTTATGTATTTATTCATTAGGTAAAAATTAGGTCTGTTAACAATCTAACTTGATTTTATAATGTTGGTTTCGCCAATAAAATAATTTTATAAAACTACTTGTTTGTAATTTTTTAAATTTTATCTCGTATTTTGAGAAAGTGTTAATGTGTTTGAAGTAATAACTCAGTGAATTCTGTATGTTTTAGGCTTCTGAATAAAGATTCATTAAATAGAAATTATTTTTCGAATCATTGCAAGTAAATAATTGTAAATTTTTCACGATGAAAATTCTGCTGAAAATTTCGTTAATTAGAATAATTAAGGGAAATTTAGTATAATGCAGAATATTATTTTTTTTTCTAATTTTAAATCATCGTTAAGATAATTTATGAATGACTAGCCGCCTTTGGCGACCAGCCGGTTCGCCATGTGTAAAGCGTTCTAAAATTTTCAATTAAATCACATATTCATTAGCCTTGAAGTAATTCCGGGCATTGATTAATATTTTCTTTAAGATGATGGACGGAAAGTTCTAAAAGTACACCTTTTCCTAATAATATTCTTTAATTTTATAAATCAGTCAGTTTTAACCATCGGTTATGCTTCCAAAATATTAAAAAAAAAATTCGATGATGTTGCCAAAATATTAAATGTGTTTTTTAAAGAAAGCGAGAAAGGGGAAAAAAAGTATTAAATTAATGATCCAGATATTGCAAATGATTACATAAATATGCCATTAATTCGGGATTTCAATGCATATCCTGTCTAAATTCAATCAGGTTTACAGTAAATAAAGATGATGTATGGAATAAATGATTTAGATATTGCAAACGATTAAAGAAACCTTTACTTTGCATTTATTTTTTTAGAAAATATCACATTTTATGTTTCTTTTATTTTATCCAGTCACGTGCTGAAAGTTGCATTTCTTTAGACTTGATTTACGATGATAGTTTTTTTTTTTATTTGAACTTCCGGCATTCTTTTATTTTATCCAGTCACGTGATAAAAACATGGTTAAAATATTTCTTTAAAAATTCGTTAAAAATAGAAGCTTACGTTATAAATTTAAAAAACTGATGCCGTTAGAAAGCTAATTTTTTTATCTTTAAATTGATGTAAAAATCATGTTTATGCGATCATATTTTCGGAAGTTATAGCGGAAAAACGTCGAAATTTCGCTTAAATTTTAATTAATTCAAATTCTAATTAAAAATTCGAAAAAAGGGCTCCGAGGTGCACATTCCGGACCTCCAAGGTATACATGTACCAAATTTGGTATCTGTAGGTCCAACGGTCTGGCCTGTAGAGCGCCAACACACACACACACATTGAGCTTTATTATAAGTATAGATTAGCTAGGTTCAGATTAGCTGTATTACTCTGATTTTTTTCACAATTTTTATTACACATGGAATGAGGTCTCCAATGTGTATGAAATAGTCAGGAGAAAAATCTTAAAAGTAATGATAAATTAAATTTCATAAAATGAAATTAGCTTTTTTGAAATTACTGGAAGAATAATACTATGTCTTAAATTTCATTTAAATGTCCTTGATTGTTCATCTTTGTGATGAATAATTATTATTCGTAGCTTCAAAATTTTTATATTAAAAAATCAATTCATCTTTCCTATTTTTTACTGCATAAAGAATAAATTCACTTTTAAATGACCACTGTAGATAAATTAACTTGATGAAGAAGTATTAAAAATAATATTAAAATTAATGGCTAGATATAATATTAAAAAATTAGCACCTTTTCTCTACCTTTACTACTCGTAGAATACACTCATTCTTAAATGTTAAGCATGAAAAATGAATCAGACTGTCAGCATGAGCTTGTTTCATGAATTTAGGAACATCCTATATAGATTTATATAATATTCCTGTTCTAATTGTATTTCGATAGATAATTTCTTAACAATTTAATATAAATATATGTTTCTGGCTGGAAATATGCTCTAAATGACGCAAATATGTTTTATTTTGATTGAATCAATAAACATAATACTAAAAAAAATAATATTCCGAATGTTAGACAGAGTTTGGAATTATAAGTTATAATATAATTATGTGGATCTGCCGTTTGCGTTTCAGAGATAACCATAAGCGTTGAGCTTTATTCTTTTTTTTTAATTAGTTATTTTAAAAACAATGTATAAGTTATGTCGTGAATTATTTTTCCGACGAAATAAGTAAAGCTTATTGTTTACTAAAAGTAAAAAAGCAAATATTACTGCCAAACGCTCTTTTGAAAGAATACGCTGAGCAAAGAACGCCCGCATCTTTACAAAACGAACTAACAATAAAAATGTTGAAATAAAAGCAGTAAAAGGTTTTTATGTAGCGAATGATGTGTTTTATCAGATAACAAAATGTCAAACCTACCAAAATAATAAACACTGTAATTATCAGTGAAATTTGAAAGAAATTTATTTGTTTGGGACATTCTAAACATATTTGCTCGAACAACAAAGATGCAATGAAATGAATATAACACTGACTTTTTGAATTCTGTATTTAAATTTCAAATGTTTTTTTACCTATAATTTTATATTATATTTTGCTAATTTTCCTTCGAAATATATATTCGACAAATTTCGTAGTTGTAGGTCGAACAGTCTGGGCTATAGAGCATCAATCTATTCACATGCAAACAATCAGACACACATTCACTTTAATTATTAGTATCGATGAGTAATAAGACTGGATTATTGTATAAAATTAAAATTTTGTTTATTCACTCATAAAAATAAAATAATCATTTCTTATTTCATTCAGAATATTTTTCTGAATTGGAAAAACAGCTTAGAAACTTTCTATTAGATTGAGATAAGAGTAAACACTTTGTATGATATCTATTTGAAACATGCAGTTGACAAAATATCAGAAAGAAGTCAGATAGTAAATATTCTCCATCTGATAGCAATCCTTAAGAAAAACGATTTTTTTAATAGTTTGGGCTTTGAAAAGCCTATTTATGATAAAAGACAAATTCAATTGCAGATAAGAAAGTGCAGCTTTGATAAAGAAATAAAGCATTGTCATGTTTGATAAAAATAAGAACCGCTTGTAACTGACGCCGGCAGATTTGCATAATCGTTATCTGCTCTCAAAGACTTTAAATTCATGTGAGTGAATTTACTCCCAGTTAAAAAGAACGTGTTTGACGTCAATAGATTGCCAGACTGAAATACACAAAATCTCTTGCAGCTAATTTCCTCTTTGACTTCGAGTTATAAGTTCACTGTTTTAAGAGCATTTTTTTTCCTATTTTGTTCTCTGAGTTTAAAATGGGAAAACCAATCATAGCTTATTGGAATCTTAGAGGTCGAGGAGAACCCATACGATATCTTCTTCATTTCAAAAAAGTGGATTTTGAAGACAAAAGATATCCAGCAGATGTTGAAGGATTCCAAGAATGGCAAAAGGACAAATTCAGCCTCGGATTTGACTTCCCAAATTTACCTTACTATATCGACGGTGACATCAAGCTCACTCAGAGCATTGCCATCATGAGGTATTTGGGCCAGAAACTCGGACTAGATGGAAAAACTGATGCAGAGAAACGCCGAATCCTTGTGGCAGAGCAACAAAGTGTTGATTTTCGTAACAAACTGAGATCTTTTGTGATGGAGAAGGAATATGAAACAATTGGAAAGGATGAATTTCTGAAGAGTGTCGAACCTATGTTCCAGCAATGGGAGAAGTTCCTTGGAGATAGAAAGTTTCTGGCAGGAGATGATGTGACATACGTTGATTTTTTGGTCTTCGAGTATTTGGATTGTTACAGACTGTTCCATGAAACTATTCTGGGTGATTATCCATCAGTGAAAGCTTATTTCAGCAGAATGAAGAACCTGCCTGAATTACAGGAATACATGAAATCTCCTGTTCGCAGACCGTGGCCAATCTTTGGACCATCGGCCAAATTCGGTGGGGGTGGTGATCCTCCAAAACATCTTTGATTCGTATCAATATTGTTGTGTTGAATTAAGAATTTATGAATATGAGACGATGGACTGAAATTGGACTAATATTGATTCATAAGAACTGCTATTTGCTCCATTGTTAGAACTATGGTTTTGCCAAACACCTTTGATCTTCATGAAATTCGAAAATTATTTGAAATGGCATTGGCAGATTAAGTGAATCAAGATGAATCAATTAAATATTAATAAGGATAATATATGCAGAAAAGGGATTAATCAGCACTGTTTCCATAGAATGATTTTTTTATTCTCAGAAATGTTATTTTTTTGTGATATTTTAATAATACAGTAATGATAATATTTAATCTATTTTAATTACTGAAATTTTGGATCGTGATTGATGTAGACCAGAAATTGCACACAAAGTTATGATGATTTGTTTCTTTATAAATGAACATTTGGCACATTATTTGAATTTTGGTAAGTAAATGTATTGACGTTATGGAGAAAAATTCCAGTTTTTTATATATATATATATATATATATATATATATATACAATATATACATATATATATATATATATATATATATATACATATATATACAATAGAAACAATGCCAAATGATTTATGAATTTTTAGCTGAAATATTTGTTATACACTGAGATTATTAATTAATTTTCAAATTTACTTATTGTATATATCATTTCTTTATAAATTAAATTTAAATTATTAAAAATCAGTTAATTGAAATCATGAAACTAGGTTTATTATCAATCTTTGATTGAATTCCATGAATTTTCGTTCTGTCAATAAAAATATCTTTGTGTAACAAGTTGCATATAATTTTTGAAGCTGTCTCTTGTATTTTAAGAATATTTGAGGCTATGATTTTGCTAAGAATTGTAAATTGTATCGTAAGTAAAACCGCTTTCAAGCAACTACATTGGTTTTAATGAAACAAAATTTTGAAAAATTTGGAAATTCAGGTACAAAATTACATTTTTATCCAAAAAGCCCAAATAGTAATAAAAATTACATTATTCTTATAATGATATATTTATATTAAGAAATAATGAATACATAAATTACGATTTAATAAACAAGAATGATTCGCAAATTCTTATTTATTTTGAATGGCAAAGTATAATGTATTGTTTCTAAGTTATAATCTAAATGGGATTTGAAAACAAATATTTATTATTCCATAGCCGGTTAATCCACCGGATTTAATGCTTTGCTAAAAAATTTTAATATATATTTTATCTAACTTCTCTTAATGATTTCGTCAACGAAATATTTTTAATAGCATTAGAAAATATTTTCTATATTTCTCCAAAAAATATATTTTGTAGCAAAATTTTTATAGACGTATTCGCATTTTTTAGAAAAATTACACAATTCTGTTCAGCATGCTACACATTTCCTTAAATTTTTACCTTTATACATCAATTATATTACTTCGGAGAGTAGTAGTACTTTAAAAATGATGCAATTTGAAAAAATTTTGTATCATCGCTTTGTTTCTAAAGTTAAAGTCTTTTCAAAAATTTTGATTTTTGAAAAATTATATTAAAAACAAATATATCAATGCCTCCTGAACAAAAAACTGATTATTCATATATTAATGATCTACAATAAAAAAAAATTCAATGTTGGAACATTTGTAGCAACAATGAAAATGGTTATAATTTTATACTCACAATCAAATATATTGTCGTAAAATATGTTTAAAATAGTTTTCAAAAATTAATTAAAAGATGGAATTGAAAATTACACAAGCACATCGATATTACTTCAAAGATAATTTCTTAAATTTTCAGATGATTCTGAAATTATTTTTATTCTGCTATATTTTTGGAAATGATGATGGAAAAAAAGAATTTTTGACTAATTTTTAATTAAAAATTTAGAATTCCATCCTCTAAAGTATATTTAGGACAAATTTGGTAACTTTAGGTTAAACAGTGTGCTTTATAGAATCCGAAAGACAGTATACATAAACACACACAAGTACATATTCACTTTTATTATCAAAGGTGAATATATATAAAAATTTATGTCAGTGTGTATGAATGGAAAGATAAAAAAAATAGAACATAACTTTAATTTAAACCAAGAAAATTGTTTTACTTCGAAAACTTAAAAAATATGTTTATTCCATTTTTGGATTTTATATTTATTTGTACTGTATGAGAGATCTACAGCAATGCAATAACTTTATACTATTATATACTTTTCAATTAAATTTAAAAGAACGAAACTAAGAAATTTAGATGCCTTTAGTGCATTATAGAAATAATCACCAAATTTTAAACTGAATGAGTAAAATTAAAATTTATTAAAGTTTAATATTCTAGGCTTATTAGACATAAAATTATTATAAATATTCTGCAAATTGTTTTTCTTATCTTATAGTTTATTGAATTAAATGTATTTATCACTTCAGAAGTTCTTTAAGACATTTTAAGCCTTAATGACATTCAAGAATTCTTTATCTCAGTTTGCCTGCCTCCTGGTCATTTTGCTACTAATAAGGTTCCAAATTCTTAAATTCATTAAATTTCTTATGACATAGGGGAAAGATCAAGATCCAACAGAAGGGAAAGATTCCCCTTTCTTCAATAGGTCAAGGGAGAATTTTATATATTTATTATAAATATTTCAGACACATGTAATTGTATCTGACACTTAATTCATAAATAATTAGCTGAAATATTCAAAGTTGATCGAATAATATTTTCATTTCCGATATTTTAATTATAAAACTACTTTTGTTTAAAATGTTATAAGACACAAAATCGTTTTTCTCCTGAAAGATCATTCACTAAAAATAAGAATAACAAGTCAGACGATATTTAGAAACAGTCGCTATCTGACTTTTCTTAAAAACAATTAATATTTTTAAAAATAGGAATAACAAGTCAGACGATATTTAGAATCAGTATCTATCTGACTTTCCTTAAAAGTAATTGATATTTTTAATTCTTCAAAAACTAAAATATTTTTATGTTCCATATTTTTAATGAGAAAATTATTTTTGTATGAAATATTATACGAAACAAAATTTTTTTATCGTCTGAAACGTTATTTAATAATAAGAATTATATCAAATCAAACGATTTTTAAAAACCCCTGATAACTGAATTACTCCAAAAATTATTAATATTAGTTGTATAATTTATTCAAATTTTATTCACAAATATTTAAATATAAGAGAGATTTTAATGAATATTTTGAGATAAATTATATATAATCTTCTGATTTATTTGCATGCAATATTTCGGTGCGATCTTATATAATTTTAAAGCTACTGCAAGAGATAAACATCTACAGTGGGTAAAAAAAGTCTCCGTACGCAGATACGAATGCAAATCAAAGCTTAATTTGTCACACAAAATTCATAATGATAAAAATGAAAACTTAAAAATGAGTTAAAACTAATATTATTCAATATTTATTCACATTAAAAGGATGATAATACTGACAAAATTAAATAATAAATCTTAAAAACTCAAAAAATGCTATAAACATGGAACAAAAAAGTCTCCGTACCTTGCCTTAGCACACGAAAAAAGTTTACAAAAATGCAAAATACATTTAACAAACATACATTTAATGATCAGTGGGCCCTCCTTTGGCCTTTATCACCTCTTTTAAACGTTGAGGCATTACCCCTACAAGTTTTTTTTGTTGTTTCTGGAGAAATATTACACCAAATACTACTAATGGCACTTTTGAGCTCAACTTTGTCTTTTATGTCATATTTTTAAAGTTTTCGGCCAATTTCTTCCCACAAATGTTCAATGGGGTTTAAATCGGGTGACTGGGGAGGGCTATGAAATTGTTGTTTAACATGGTAAAGGCACCACTCTTGGCAAATCTTAGAGGTGTGTTTAGGATCGTTGTCCTGCTGAAAAGTAAATCCAGTTCCAGAAATAGTTTCTCTGCACAGGATAATACATTTTGTTTAAGAATATCCAGATATCCATATCGATCCATATTTCCCTCGATGAACTGCAAATTTCCTACTCCAGAAGCACTCATACACCCCCACACCATAACACCGCCACCACCGTGCTTCACAGTTCCGCATAAATTCTTAGTTAGCATTTGTTCGTTTGGTTTTCTCCACACCATAACTCGGCCATCTGACCCATGAATGTTAAATTTTGATTCATTGCTAAAAAGAATGGATTCACAAAAAGATAATGGCTTGCTTACATGCTTCTTTGCAAACTAGAGGCGCTTTTTCCTGTTGTACAAACTTATATAGGGTTTCTTCCGGGCCGCACGTCCATGATAACCACTTTTTTTAATGACATTTCTCACGGTGTTAGTGGAGACTTTAATGTTGTAACCAACCATTAAAACAGCTGCCAACTTCAGTGCACTAATTCGTGGATTTTCTTGAACTTGGCGTAAGATGTTTCTCTTATGCACGCGATTTAATTTTGACGGCCTCCCGGATCGATCTCTATCCTCAAGTGAATGAAGTTTACGATATCTTTCAATGATACACTGCACAGAAGACTTCGATTTTTTAGTCCTTTTACTAATGCTTTTCATGGATAATCCATCATTCCGCAATTTAATCACTAATTGCCGAATAGCTCTGGGAACTTCCATTTTGAGACGATCAAGAACAAATTTAAACTCAACAACTGTCAAAATGTTGTTTTCTTATCAGTGATTAACTTTCTGACGTCAAAGATTTACTGCGGGTCTGTTTTAAACACTTCAGAAAGAATTTGCATAAAGCGTACGGAAACTTTTTTTGCACTGCAATTTTCAACTTACCTTAGATATCGCAAATAATATGCTTTTCTCGTTTTTTAAAAATGAAAATTTACAAAAATCTCTTTCTATAGATTTATACTAAACACATATAGTCAGTATTTAAAGAAAAAATGCAATACTTTACAAATTATGCTCATTTATTCTTAAATTTAGTGACCGTACGGAAACTTTTTTTACCCACTGTATTTCATTTGTTTTGCTCTCAAAACCTGACTATCTTTGACTTCTATTAAATTTGAGCTATAGATTGATGCTTTCTTTTGGAAATCTTTAAATCTTTTCTTCAAATTTCTCCTTATTCGAACTCAAATTTTTGTTACTTTCCTGAATTAATACTGTTTATTTATTACATAGGCGGAGATTCAGGTAAAGATGTAGCTGTATTAAAAATTTTTTTTTTAAAATTTCATTCTTAATGATATTAATAACAAATTTTTTTGATAACTTTGTCAAAATTATTTAAAACATGAAATTGAAATATCAAAAAATAAATATTGAAAGCAGTTACATAGTCTCGTTGTTGCCTAGCAACGGAATATATAAATTCTTTTGTTTTAAAATCGTATGCACCTATTCACATTTTCATTAAATATTGTAAAATTATTAAAGGACAGTTCTTATAATTGGAAAGATAGAAATTCTACTTTAAGATGGTATAAAAATAATTCCTGTGGAATATTTCCTTTCAAAGCTACTAATTAAAAACGGCAGCATTTTAGCTAATTCTTAATTAATTTTTACTCTTTAAAATATTGTCTATCTATCTTTCCTTAAAATATTGTCTATCTATATTTCTTTAAAATATTGTCTATCTTCTCTTGTCCTTATAATAAAAGAGGCAGGTTTGGATCAATTTGGCCCAGTTACTTTGGAAGAGGCGTAAAACATATTTATGTTCTCACAGCAAGTTTTATTGCTATTAAATTTTGTATCAAATTAAATTAGAGTGCATTATATGTAGTAATGTTTAAAACAAGTAAAAAAAAAACTTCTGATATAACATCTAAATGGTTTTGAAAAATATATGTAAATTTATTTAAATGTAATTTTAAAGTTAACGCCACCATATCATGAGCGTTTATAGTTTAAAAAACTTTTTCATTTAAAATTCTTTTAGATGAGCCGTAATTTTCTGATTGGATATATATGCCGGGTTTACACTTGGCCAGTTATAAGGCATCAAGTAGGCTGCGCATGGACAGGAAGACTAAAAAATGCTATTCGGTTGATGGCAAGATAACAACATGGCACTTTATACTTTTTTTTGGCATGAAAAAAAATGGTCGCTTATCATAAATTTCAGAATTTTTTGTTCTATATTCTTTGATGTAAGGTTGCTTTTCTTTTCATTTTATTTGCCATATCTCTTCAATAGTTGTCCTAATTTAGGTATGTTGACGTTTTTATTTTATTTTACTATGTATCTTTGTATAAATCTTAATAATTTTAATACGATGCGCAGTGAAAAAGAAAAATTCAATGTCGCCAATACGCCAATTTATAGCAAAGCATGAAACGTCTCAATCTATTATTGACGGTCTGGCCGAGTATAAAATCAGTATTAGTAAAATTGCGCTTTATTAAAATGAATAAAGAAGATAAATGATTATTTTCGTATTTACTTATAGATTCACAGATGTATAATCGTGGTTTCTATGAAAATTAAAAAAAAAATTCATGATTTCAGACACATAAAATATTCCTTGTTCGGCTTTTCCCCCCACTTCTATGTGAATGCCGTATTGTTTCTATTTTGGCTTAACTCAAAACTACGTATTGGTATTGATTGCTTACATAGCTAATTCAAGTGGTAAAAAGGATTTCAGGATAAAGAATGTTGGTTGAAGTGTAGCTCGGTGTGCCCCCTTGTTTTTCGCCAATATGGCAACCCAACGGAACGTTCTTACAGTAACCCTAATTCTGTTTTGTTTACTACATTTTACAATAGTTGAGTTGTTCATGAACTACTACTGTTTTATAATAAATTAAATATTTAAAATATCGATTTCAGATTATTTAAATTTTGTTTATTATTTTAATTTAAAATTTATTATACAAAGAAAGTTTAGAATAAAATTAATATTAATTAAAATAACATTTATTTCACTTTTAGTGTTAATATTTACAAAAAAAATATTCGTTTTCCCATTTTTAACTAACATTGTACGAATTCGCAAATCGTCTGCGTTTTCGTATTAAAAGAAGTCTGCCATGGAATTATTCGCCGTTCTCGTAATTCTTTTGGTACTCCAACGTTTGGTTCCCTCGAAATATTATGTCTGCAATCGTACAGGTGTGGATGTCTGATACTTGGGATGATAGGTACTACTTCGAACCCACTGAATGGATGAAGGATGAGTGGAATATTTTTTTATGAGTTGATGAGGCTTGAAAAGAATGTTTTGAAGTGTTGAGTGTTTATGAAAAGATTAAATAAAACAAGTAAGTAATTTAATATTAAAAATTCTGTATAATATTCTTTCCTATAACATCCTTTATTCTTACTGGTAATATTCTTATGCACTATTCCTTAATCCAACCGTCCATCTGTTTAATTTGGTAGCGAAGCTACTGCATTTCCGCTCCGTAATAAAGCGAAGCCCTAGGATGTTTTTTCAAAGTTAAAAAATACTTCCCGGTGCCTTCTACAGATGCCGAAGGGAAGGCACCGGGCAGTATTAAACAAATAATTATAATTATTTAAACATTCTACATAAAAAGGCGGAAATGGCAACCGTAACTGTTCGGCGGAACAGTTTGTTTATTTTGTCCGTCATCTTTGTTGGCGACTTGGCATCCTTGGCACAGCAAGGGGCACACTATCCTACCCTTTTACTAGAATATTTTATATAATATCAGCCGGTGACCTGGCATAGGGATAGTACGTCTTCCACGTAATTTGGACGCCCCTGTTTCGAGCATATGTTGTTCTTCATCCTGTGTTCTATATGTGAGGTGTGTGAATGAACCTTTACCCCTCTGTAAAAAGGGGTTGTGCAAATGAATGAGTGTGGTACGATGTATGGGTGAGTGAATGAAATGTATGAATGAGGTGAATCCGGAAAAAGGATTGTATGTTAAATCGTACTCTTGATGGCGCTATTAAAAAAAAGAGACACAAAAATTTCGGTTTAAAATCTCTTGTCAAAGGCAAATGCTATTAGGAACAATAACAAGAAATTATGCATTATTCATACTTTTTTTGTTGTTGTATATTTTGCTTTAGAAATATTTATTTCCGTAAGATAAATCGTGCTAAGAATAACCAGTGAAAATATATTTCTTTAGCTTTTGTCCTGGTTGCATTTTTTTTTTCTATCCCGATTTATTTCATTGTCTAGTATATTTATGTTTGAAGTTCAGAAATTAGTAATTTCATTTGTAACATATTTAATATACAGGCATTTTCGCCAAGTAAATAATTTATTGCCAATAATTAATTTATGGCCAAATATGACGCGAACGGCAGCGATAGCTTCGAAGTAGGAAAAAGTGATATTGAAAATATGCCAACTTCGGAAGGCGCCAAATGACTAGATATCAAAATTTAGCCATTCATTTTTGCATCTATAACGTTGTAAAAAGTTAAAACAAAAATTTCTAAGAGTTGAAGAAGCATTTCCGATTTCATTTTCACTAAAATTTAAATGACGTTATTTGCTTATTCAGTATTCCTCTTATCGATGACTGACGGTGTTCACGTCTGTCATATCTTGTTTCACGGTATCGATTCTATAAAAAAGGAATAATAAAAAAGAAAGGTACCTTTCCCTTCTACGGGCGCAACGAAAAAATCGCCAAATAATAGTTTGACAGAAAAAATGAAAATTCGCCAAAAAATTCAAAATTGCGTTCAAATTTAGCGTTCAAAAGCGTCAAATTCACTTTAGTCATTTTCGGCGACATTTTTTTATCATTCGCTTTGCTTGGCGACTTGGCTGACGCTTGGCTGGCGTTTGCGACATCTTGCGGAAAGTACTAGAAGAAGCTAAATGATAAAAGAAATTTCCGTAGAAAGTCGTTAGATGAAAAACTGCTTTTACACCAGCGTTGGATTTCTTCTTTGACTAACGTGAAAATTCAGGCCTGAATTTTGAAAACTGTTAAACCTATTTTGAGATACTGGGATTTTCGTGGTGTGCGGAACCTATTCGACATCTTCACTACAAAGATATAAATTTTGATCATAAGTGATATGCTTTCAGCATTGAAGACTGAGAGGTAGAAAAATCCGACTTGGGTTTGGAATTTTCTCAACTGCCTTATTACATAGATGCTGATGTAAAGCTGACTTGAAGCGTCGCCCTTCTGAGATATCTCGCCAAAAAACACGAATTAGATGGAAACAATGACCAAGAAAGATACAGAATCCATACGAAGTATAAAAATTACCCCACTCACCCTGTGTTCAAATTTATATCGAATAAACAATTTTCCAAATATAAAAAGCTAAACGGATTACTTCCAGATATCAATTTTAAGACCGAAGAAAGATTAATGCCTTTTTATGTTATCCAATCAACGCAAACGGAACATTAATAATTTGCTGTAAATATATCATCACAAACTGATTACACCGACTCGCCTAAATACACTTTTTTAATTCATTATAATTAACTCAACAGGACTTGGTGGGTGAAGAACATCACCCAAACATTTATAAATTTATAAAAACCATTGGCTTTTACATATGTATTTAGCTATATCTTTTGCTACTTACTCATTACTTACTTTATTATTGAATTTTTTAACAATTTTTGTGAGGAAACAATTATTGGAACTTTTATTTGGAAATATTAAACTTTTGAAAACATTTTATATAATCTGAATATATGCACTTTTGCTTTATTTTAGACATTTTATTGTTTGGTACTTTATATCTCGTAAGATTTCAAACCACATGCTTGGCCAAAGATGGCTCTTGCGCCAGAAAAATCCAACCAACCAACCCGACTGAAGGTATACTAAAAAACTTAAACGACTGGGCCCCCGTGAAAGCAACACTGGAGGGAACTGTGGTTGAATCCTAAGAACCATCACCGGCTATGGTGCACCCATTCCGTGAGCATGTACGTCCCGTCATTGATGGGAGGTGTCAGACTCCCACCTTTTCATATAGAATCAACCACCATGCCGCAAGCTTCTCATCTTCATTTCCTAGGTATCCCCCCCTCGTATCGTTGCCAAATATAAGAAACATTTCAATTAACTATGCAGAATACATTTCATTGAAAAAAAAATCCCATGAAAAATGAGACTGCAAAATTCCTTAATACAAAAACTTTTGAAGCCTGCGCTCTTTGTAAAAATTTTCAATTTAGAATCAGCGTTTCTACCATTCATTTTAGTAATTCGTAGAGAATTATTAAAGAAGTTGGTAGTACATATAAACAAGATCTTCATAAAAATACTAATCGGATAAGAGTACAAATGTAGGTATATTTGTATTGAATATATATACAGTTATTCAATTTTCATTAAAAGATAAATATATTCATGTTATATTTCGTGCCATATATTTTGGTATTTATAGTCCAAGATTTGAATATTTTTGTTGATATATGTTTGCTTTGTATGGAAAAATAACTTCGAATTTTTAATAAATAAATATTTATATTGTACATTCTACTGCTTGTAATTGTATAGTCGTTTATTGTATTTGCTTCATTTTTTCATTTCTCTGAAAATAATATTCTTTAAGTCTTGCATAATGATAATAATAGAAATATAATACAAATCTAAAATTAAATATAATGTGTCTAATATCTGTAAGTTAAATATAAGTATTCCTATTAAAATTTTCAAGCTGAAAATTGTGCAATGACTAGAAGCGTAGAATTTATTTTTTAATATAATTTAAAGTTGAATATAAAACTACGAATCTTTTAGTAATACAAGTGTAATAAATTGAAGATTTTGGTTTTAAAAATGTATTATTTTCTTTAAATCATGAAAAAAACAAGAAAGTAAGTTAAAATAAAAAAGTATTTATTTAGTTTTTTTAAGTAAAGTTTAAATCCAAATTTAGATACATCAAAAACATAATAATTAAAATAAAATTTCTTTAACTATTGAAGTTAAAAAAGTGCGAAATAACATTTTCTTTATTTAATCTAAAATAAACAGCCCAGATAATGTTTTAACGGAGAAATCTTTTTCTACTTTTTTTTGTATTCTTCCATATAAATGTCTCATTTATAAGATGCTATCAAAAATTAATTTTTGTTCATTTTCTACAACCATACGTTTCTCAATAATATCGACAAAATTAAAATTATTCAAAGTATAAAATTTTATAAATGGCTTGGATTATTTTTTTCTTCCAAAATTCAGATGCTTTTTTTGGGATTATTTCGGAAAATATTATCCCAGTTAAATAGTTTTTTACTCTTCAAGTGTTAGGAAAATTATCCATTTAATGCTATCAACTTTAATGTTGGGAGAGGTTAGTTTTTATTTCCATATTTATTTAAAATAATTTTCTTTAGAGACAAATAGATGTATTGGCTATTTTCATACATCTATTCAAAATGGGAATTTTCGTTAGTGGCTTG
>JAPMOQ010057291.1:20882-41330 GCA_026543055.1 Argiope trifasciata | reverse complement strand
ACAATTTTCTTTACAGACAAATAGATGTATTAGCTATTTTCATACATTTATTCAAAATGCGAATTGTTAATGGCTTGCATTTTTTTTCAGAATTCAGATGCTTTTTGGGGTGATTATTTCAGAAAGTGTTATCCCAATTAAATAGTTTTTACTATTCAAATATTTGGAAGCCTTATATTTAGTACTATCTATTTCAATGATTTTTTATTTCCACAATTATTTAAAATAATTTTTATTATAGATAAATAGATGTATTTGCTATTTTCATGTATCTATTCAAAATGAAATTTTTCATTACTGTCATGCTTTTTTTTCGAATTTCAGAAGCTTTTTTTATTATTTCAGAAAGTATTATTGTAATGAAATAATTTTTACTCTTTATATGTTAGGACAGCTATCCATTTAATGATATCAATTTCAATGTTGTGAAAAGTTTTTTTAAACTTTTATTTCCATAATTATAAAAAAAAATTCATTAAAGACATATAGCTTGAACGTGAATGGACAAATAGATGGACAGAATATTTTGACTGCAAATTTGGTTTTTACACAAAATATAGAAATTTTGGAGTCGGTTTCCATAAGGAAAGTAACAAATCCGAAAGAAGAAAATTTAAATGAAGATTCGCATATCTGTCCTAGTATAACGTAATAATATTTTCGATTTGATTCATCTAACTTACTTTTGAGCCATCCGTAAAAACATGAATGTATGTATGGTATTCATTTCGGTGATAAAGAAAAAATTGTTGAGAGACAATAGAAGAAGTGTTAGATATGTTGTAAGTCAAAAACGAATTAAGATATGATATTTCTGGGATATCCCAGGGTGAAAACGCAAGAACACTATTATGAATTGGTAGATTTAAAATATATACATCGGCAAGAGTCATTGTTATCCTTTCACGAAAAGGTAGGATTTTAGAAGGACGTGCATTATATAATCTTCTCAAACCAATGGGTAATTGGCTGGGTAAGTCAGCTTCTCATGTGGGCGGTGCTGTTGTCATTGCTGAGGACACAAGCAGTTTCCAATTGAGTACTTTGTGCTCAGCTTTAACTGCTGAACTGACGGCAATCTCAGTTGCCCTTGAGAAAATTTCGAATCTTAATGAACGTAAATTCTGCATTTATTCCGATAGTATGAGTGCTCTGGAGGCTCTCAGTCATCCTCATATTAAAACACATCCACTAGCTGTAGATATCCTTTATCTTTGGAGAAGTTTACAAACTCAAACTACCAAATTTTAGTTTGTTGGTTGCCTGGCCGCGTTGGTATTGTTGGCAATGAATCTGCCGATGCTGCAGCGAAGACGGCATCCTCTTCTTTACAACGAGCTATTCCATAAACGGATTTTAAAAAATATATTTCACAACGTATTTTTTTATCTATAGAAGGAATCATGGGAATTGCAGATATCTAATAAGCTGCATGTTCTTCATCCTGACATTACTCAATGACCTGTTATTCCAGAGAGCGATGTCCAGTCTGCATTGCATGTCATGTTGGTTTGACTGTCATTCATATTTTATCTGAATGTCCAATTTTTAATCTCAATCGTTTACGTTTATTTGGTGCGTCATATTCAGACATTCGTGACTTCGTGGGTGAAAATCCCCATTCAAATATATTTACATTCTTGAAAGAAATTGGTCTTTTCCATCTTATTTAACTTGAAAAATATTTTACCTCAACATATATAAACTTTTATAAATTTTACCTTTTTTAAAATTTTAAAATTGAATCATATGCTTGGCGCAGCATGGCCAGAAATGGCTCTTGTGCCACAAAACCTTAACTTAACTAACTTAACTCTAACTTACTTTTATTTTGGAATTAGTTCTTAATTATGTAGCAGCTATAACATGTGTATAAAAAATGCATTTCATATCATCACAATGCATGTAAGTATGTCCAGTAACGAGAACAATAAAAACTATTGATGTCGAATAAACTTAAAAATATTTTTTAATATATGAAAATTCCAGAAAAATAAAACCAAATAAAAATATAACCGAAATAAAACTGGCACCAGCGAAATAATAAAATTTTGAACTGTTAGAAAATAATAACACAGTTTTTGTATATTTGTATGCTCTGAAATAATGAGGGGAGGGGTAATAATTAAATTTTGGAAGTTTTTGAGTTAAGTTAAAATTGGATATTTAATTAAAAAATCGGAAAAAAACTTTCAAGTCAGCATATATTTCTGAAGATGTAAGATAGAAGTCAGGGAAGCCAAAATATTATTTGTTTTTCCAATTCCTAATATTAGTTCACACTCACCCTATTTATTTATTTATATATCTAGTTTAAATTTTCAGTCGTTAATAAAATATATTTTATTCATACACTCGAGTTCAAATATATTTTTTAAAATTTGTAGTGCGCGACACTTGATGCTAATACAGATTTTTTTCAAGTATTATATTGTCATCAATTAAATTTAATTAATTTTTAATGCTTTAAATTGAGTTTTAGAAGTTTGTAACGAAAACTGAAATCAACAGGCAGTAGCTTAATTGGTAAAATACAAGGATTTCAGTATTTTCACGTGAAGGTGAAGAATTCTAATTTAATTCTTGCAGAAAATAGGAATGGACCATTAAGTTTTTATATATATTACTTGTTTTTAGAATTAGTTCTTAATTATTTAAAAGCCATAACATGCACACAAAAAATGTATTTAGTCTCCTAATGCATTTCCCATGAATATATCCAGTAACTAAAAAAAAATAATAAAACCTATTGTTGCAAATAAACTTAAAAATAGTTTCAAAAATTTATGGAAATTCTACAAAAATAAAGTATTTAAGTATAATTGCCGCCAACGAAATAATAAAATTTTGAAATTATTAAAATGGGAATTAAATTGCTTTTGTGCATTTGCAAACGCTAAAATAATAAAGAAAAAAATGAAATTCTCATGAGATTTTAATAGAAAATTTAATTAAAAGTTTTAAAATCTTTTCATGTTATTAAGTATTACTTAAGATGAAAGCTATAAGCCCGGGCAACCCTAACTCCATTTAAAAAAAATTCAGATTAAAATAGTAAAATATACTAAAACGTTTTGATTATTGTAATATTCTTATTTATCTATTTTGAACATGTAAAAACACAATGATCAAAAACTTGCTTTAAATCTTATAGTACTTTTCGTTTATTGAATTTTATAATCTTACCATTTAATTGATATGGCCAAATATGGCTCTTGCTCCAAAAAAAACTAGACAAAACCAAACCAAATCAATCCGTTTATTGAATTATTTTTCAGAAGTTTCAATATTTATTCCAACTCTAATAATATGAGAAGCCTCAAAAGACCGCAGCTGAAAGTTGAAATAGTGTTCAATTTGTTCCATTATGATTGATTGCGAAATTCGCCAACAGATTGCATTTGCATATAATAATCTCTAAGATTATTGCAATCTGTTATTTAACATGCATGAGCAGTAATTTATCATCCATTCATGCATACTAAATATTCTTCCAGACACAAGAGTTGGAAAAGGTAATTGATAATGTATTATAACTAATTGGAGGAAAGTAAATTTCGATATTTAATAAGTAAAATTAAATCATTAATGAGAAAAATTAAAATTAGAACAAAAATTAAGTTTTATTTTTGTATTTTTGCTATTTTTGATCAATTCAGTTTACCATATGAAATTAGAAACAGTCGTTACAAATATATTTGCATTCTTTAGAAAATGGAAAGAATTCGATTGAGGGCTTGCCGAAATAATAAGTACCATTACAATAACTGTTATTATTAAACAGCAACAACTATTGAAAACAAAATTTACCATTTAAGTTTTTTTTATAAATTTATTAATATAAAACTATTTTAAATTTTCTAATATAACAAAAAAGAATCAAGTTACTAAGTTCCGGGTGCATTTTTTGAGGGGAGAGCGATCATGAACAAAAGTATTCAAATATACCAAAGAAGTTCAAATACACATATAAAACTTTGTTATTATATGCTTTTTTTTTTAAAAAAAAGTTATAAATAATGTAAACGAATTTTAGCTATTATAGCAAATGTATGCATTATATGATGATAAAAAGATATAACCTTTTTTTCTTTCGATTTCATATTGAAAATTACGGTATAACTGATTTTAAAAAGCAACTTTAATATAACAAGAACAAGAGTATCATATCTTTAAAGAAATGATGATATTCGCTAAACAAAATTATAACAGTAGTTATTCATTGATTATCCACACAATTTAATTCCACCAATTAGTAAGTAATTAATTTAAACCATCAGATAATAATCGTTTGAAAAAAAAACTCAAACATATAGCAGAAACAGATGTACTTTCAGGCTCCAATTTTCCGTATAATTTTTAAAAAATAAATTCTAAACTAGATTTACAAACCAGAGATGCCTGAAAGTATTATTACTCTACGTATAGCTACAAAATATTTTATTTTGTTTAAAAATTGGACAAAGTTTTCTAGATGGAGAATTTAAGCATTTCTGATGAGTTTGAAAGTTTTCAGTTTGATGAAGAGATCACTGCATATCATATGAGTCCAAATGATTTCGCCATTCTGTAATCCAAATTTTTTTTTTTTTTTTTTTTTTTTTTTTTTTTTTTGCTGTAAGGCTCTTATTTAGAAAAGTCTTCAAACAAAAGCATTGCAGCAAAAAAAAAGTGGAAGATGCACTCTTTATATTTATAGCTCGCAATCATGCTGCAGTTGCATGACTTCACGACTTTTTGTACAATCATTTTTAAAACATTTCTATTATCATCCGTCTGTTCTAGAATTACTCTTATGTCATTGTTTACTAGCTTGTGTCACTCAACATAACAGTATATGTGTTTTTTTTTATTATTATTCATGACATTGCTTTTATTCTTAATAAAGCACTATGTGGTTTTAATCTGATAAGTGCTAAATAACTACCTAAATTTCTTCCTACACGTTATTAAACTTTCCTATCACGACAACAAACAGCAGAATGTCGCATGTTGTTTAATAACATTTACAGCCTTATCAGTCTACCAATATTGTTTGGCAATATTATGATAATGGTAATCATCAATTACCAGAATCATTAGGCAATATTATGATAATGGTAATCATCAATTATCAGTATCATTTGGCAATATTTTGATAACAGTAATAATCCATTACCAGAATCACTTGGCAATAATATGATAACAGTAATCATCCAATACTGGTATCATTTGACGATTGATTATGATGATGATAATCATCAATCAATAATGATAATCATCAATTACCAGTATCATTTGGCAATATTTTGATAACAGTAATCATCCTTTACCAGTATCATTTAGCAATATTATGATAATAATCAATTAGCAGTATCATTTGGTGATATTATAGACAAGTGTGCATTAGTGTTATAAAAGAAGCTTTCGGCGTCCAGTTACTTGATTCGCTAAAATATTGGTTGCATTTAATTTCAATTAAATGCCTTTTGCATAATTTCATTTTCACGATTCCCACAGCAAAAAATATTTAAGGAAAAAGGTATAATACATATTAAAAAAAGTGTTTATAAATAGCTTTACAACTGCTATGTTTACTATATGCACAAATTTTCTTACTGGTCCTTCGCAGTAATGCAATTTTGCCATCTGATTCTTTATGTAAAATACTAATAGTGACGATTGTTTTTCTTCTTAAGTTTTAACTGTGAAGAAAAATCCTGCAGTTAAATAAAAATAATTGAATTTCCTTTTCCGAAGTAAATAATTAACAATCTTTAATTAAAAATTATTAGATAAAATATTTTGAAAATTATGAAAGTCTCAAAAAAATCCGATATACATTTGTTTGGTAACGATCTTTTCAGAATTTATTATAACTACAATTTTAAAATACTATTGTATGATTATAATATTAATGCATAATTTTAATTGCTCTTTCTAGTTTTAAACGAAAAGTAGCTCTAAAGTTATAGTTATTAACATAATTTCTTTTAATAGTATAGGTGTTACAGATATATCGAAAAGAGTATTTGTCGTCTCAAGTGGCAGTTACCAATAGTTTGTTGAGTACTCTAAGAAGCATTGAATCAAGTGTAATATTGCATATTTAGACTGTATTAGATTACAAAAAAATACTCATTTACGAATCTATGTTAGTTATTGAACTGAAACTGTCGTTAGGAAACATTTTATGTTAAGAGTCTCAGTCTTTTTAAAATCGAAAATGGACTTGAAATTAGAGTAATATTGCATATTTAGAGACTTCTACTTCTTCTACTTTTCATTATATTTGAATCAAGTGTAATATTGCATATTTAGAGACTTCTACTTTTCATTATATTTGAATCAAGTGTAATATGGCATATTTAGACTGTATTAGATTTCACAAAAATACTCATTTACGAATCTATGTTAATTATTGAACAGAAACTGTCGTTAGGAAACATTTTACGTTAAGTGTTTCTGTCTTTTAAAAAACGAACACGGACTTGAAATTAGAGATGATTTATGGAAGATAATCATTTTTAGCATCATTACGTTAATGATAGATGTATAAAATAACTGTTTATAAGTATGAATTAGTTTTTATTGTTTTGAAGAAAATAAATTTTGACTTCAACAAAATAAAATTTTTGAACCAACGAAACAGCTATCTATAGAATATTTAAATTTGAAAGATTATTTCAAATTTCAGAGCTTTTACCTGTTAAATGAAAAAAATTGATCATCCGCTTCATCATTTGAGATAAAAACTATAACAAAGAATATGGCAAATGAAATTATTATTTAAACGTAACTATACTAATTTTCAATTCTTTTTAGTATAGAACTGTTTCTGTTTAGCAGTAAATAAACTTTAAAAGAATTTCAAATAATAAAAATTTAAATCAATTGGTTGGAATGAGATTTTTTAATTGAAATTTAAATTTATTCCAAATTTAAACATGCATAGAATAGTTTCTAATATGAACTAGAATTTGTTGAAAAGCGCTAAATCACATGAATTGCAGGTTAAAGTAAATATTCAAATTTTACTTAGATATATATTACAGAGTAAATTATAAAAAAAAATCACTGATTTTTATTTCTATAAACAGCAGGATGAAAGTGATTGTAAAAATACCATTTGCTTCTAAATTATTTAAATATAAAATAAAATAAGTTTTCTTAAATATTATCACATCTATTTACAGTCAACAATAGTGATCAGGGTGCAAGTTAAAAAGAAGGTTGTCAATACGTTTTGCGGTAAAATAGAACTTATCATTGCTGATCAAATATATCAGTAATTCAAAATAATTTAAGAATATGTATGAAACGCAAAGAATAATTACAAGGATTTAAAAAATAATAAAGGGAACTTAATATTGCAAATATATTTCTGAACAAAACTGAAAAAGTTACTTCGTAATGCTTTTAGATTTCGTAGAGTATCAAGAAAAAACGAAATTTTCATTTTCCAGTTCACAAATGCTTTGGAGGATCACCCTTGCCACCAAACTTAGCCGAATGCCCAAAAATCGGCCAAGCTTTGCGAGTTGAAGAACTGAAGTATTCCTGAAGTTCTGGCAAGTTTTTCATTCGGCAGAAATAGGCTTTGAGTGATGAATAATTTTCCAGAATATTTTTATGGTAAATCCGATAAAGATCGAGGGCCTCATATACCATGAAATCTACATATGTTATATCATCTCCTGCCATGAATTTCCTGTCTCCAAGGAATTTCTCCCATTGCTCAAACATCGGTTGGACACCCTTCAGAAATTGATCTCTTCCCGCCTTTTCACATTCATCGCTCTCAGCGAAAGATTTCAATTTATGACGAAAATCAATACTCTGTTGCTCTGCCATCATCGTTCGGCATTGCTGTTCGTCGTTCTGGAAAGTTAGGCCATGTTTATAACCTAAATATCTGATTATGGCAATGCTGTGAGTAAGTTTCAAGACCCCTTCTATATAGTAAGGCAGATTTGGAAAATCCAAACCGAGGTTGAACTTGTCCTTTTGCCATTCTTCATACCCAGTCATATCTGCTGTGTATCTTTTATCTTCAAACTCTACCTTTTTGTAATGCAGGAGATAACGGATAGGCTCTGCTACTCCACGGAGTTCCCAATAGCCTAAAATCGGTTTTGTCATTTTTGAATAATAGAACGTAAAATAACACAAAAATTAGTAAGTCTACAGGATGATAAAGAATATATGAAAAGCTTCGTGTCTCTCAGTCACACAAATCTCAAATGGTTTCACATATTTTGCTCCTACCAGTTTTAAACTTTTTTTGTCCTTATTTCAATGGTTGGTGAATTGATTTCCAGCTCTGATAAATTTTCCATCGTCATTTAGAAATAGCTTTGTTTGATTACAATTATTACCCATGACATTGCTTGTATTCTTATGAAATCCTTATTTTTTTCAAATCATTCTTATTAATATTTATTCATGATTTATTTATTTTAATGAGTAATTGTTATAAAAAATATGTTACATTCCCATGTTACTAAAATGAAGTGAAGGTCAATCTATAAATATACTTGAGTTCTTTTCAGTATTAAGTGTTTTATTTTTGTATGTGTGCGGGAAACATGCAATAATAATAATAATAAACTTTCCCGCACACTCTCTAATCAATTCACCATACCACAAAATGCTTTATATGGCATTGGCGTACAGTAGTTATGTAAATATTAACTTTTGATGTGAAGTTAGCATTTTTACTGAATTCATTGTGTATATATTGGGGAATTATTTGGCGATGAATCCGTAGCATAGTAAATAAAAATCCAATTTCAATTTTCGTGGGTGGTAGGTTTAATGCCACTTGGTCTTACCAAGCCCGAACGAGCGGAGCTCTTTCGAATTAAGGCAGAAGTGTACGCCTTTCGTTGTTAATGAGCATCGTTAAGGGGAAAACATGACTTTGCTCAAACACACGCGACACAACCCTTTTTAAGGGTCGGCCGAACTCATTCATATCCTCATTCATCCATCTGCAAGTCAGAATTTAGATCCAAATCAGAGACCAACTCATCCCTGATTCGGTACCCCCAGAGGTATAATTTGTTATGGGAACTTGGTGTACTTTGCAGTCACGACCTCTTTAACGTGCCCCAACTGCCATTAGCCAACACGGCGGTCTTTGGCCGAGACGAGGACAAAACAAGGGACCTTTCGGTTGTGAGACTGACGCTCTACCAACCAGGCTACCGCGGCCAATTTCAATTTCAAACATATCATATGAAACTGAGTACATATAGTCACAAAAACCCATACCAAATGTCATATATTTATTTTATATTAAGTTGCTTTTTAATAAATTTTTTGAATTAGACGTTTTTAATTTACATGTTTTTGAAAGTAAAAATTGACATGCAGTTACTTATAGTTTGATCTGGAAATTTGATTGATGTCTACAGTTGATGTTGGATCTGTGCGTCATATTTTATCTATTGGCAAAGCTCTTTTAATTTCTACTTATTGTGTTAATTTATATTCGAACAGCTGGACAGATAAACTTCCTCTGCACATATTTCATTAAGAATTAGATAGAAATTGCACATTTGGTGTAAAGACCGTATACCAAATTTGAACTGTCTAGCTCAAAGCGTTTTTGAGTTATTTTTAATACAAACAGACAGAAGGACAGTTACTTTCTAAAAACATGTTTTTCGGATTCAGGGAATTCTAAAACATTAGATTCATCAAAATCTCAAGTTCGAATTTTTTGAGGATTGTTGCATTTTTCTATGCAGTAAAAGCTCCTTATTCGCGCTTCCTTCATTCGCGTTTTCACTATTCGTGGATTTAAAAAAAATGAGACCCATTCCTATATTCGCGGTTAAAAATTTCTTTATTCGCGGATCTAATAAGTACATACATCGTAATAAAAGGATTCCAATAGGTATCCAACCCAATATCCTTTGTAAATGCCGTCAAATGGACTAATAGAGAAAGTAAAATAAATCTTATTACAACTTTGTCTAAAGTATGTTGTAAATGCAAACTGCAAACATAGCCAAGATATCGCGAATGGAATAGGACGAGATGGGTTCGAACAGATAGAATGAAGTGACATTCCGGAATTGCTAGAATCGCAAGATGAAGATCTGACAGACACCGACTTGTAGGAAATGTTAAATTCACAGCCCATTGAAGAAGAAGCTTCAACAAGCACTGGAAACGTAACATTTAAATTGAAAAATCTTAGTGAAGATTTAAGAATGGCAAATGAGCTTTGCGATTTCTTTATGAATATTGATCCGTCTATGGAAAGAAGTCTTATTTTTTAGAGGCAAATTGCTAATGTGACTGCTGCGTATCAGTCTGAATGGAGGGAGCTTTTAAAAACTACCAAACAAGAGAAAATTACTCTTCAAACCATTGCCTAATCCTTAAGATAATCAAAATGTTCAAAAACTTCAATTAAATTGATTTTTTATATATTTGTTTTTTGTTTTATTTTGTCACCTAGGAACGTATCCCCTACAATCCCATATAAATGACCATTCCGTATTCACGGTTTCTGTATTCGTGGCATATTCATGGAACATATACCCCGCGAATAAAGAGCTTTTACTGTACTACGAAGAGTAACTGGAAACAAAGAGTAATAACGGTGACTATAAGAGGAAACTTTAACGACCTGTGGTTATGAATTTTCTTTAGACGAAAAACAATTTTCTGTTTTTCAGTATTTTATAACGTTTATTTACTTTAGTTGCAACTGCATTAAAAAGAAATGAAACCAAAATATTAAACAAACTGTTTACTCAATTCCTTAGACTTACTATTCGATTTTTACTTATTACTTCACATTCTCCCTATAAATATTTATATATCTTGTTCAAATTTTCAATCGTTAATAAAAGACTTTTTATTCATCCATTCAAGTTCAAATAAATTTTTAAAAACTGGTAGTGAATGAAGCTTGATGTTAGTACAGTTTTTTCCTTCAAATATTAATTCATCAATTAAATTTAATTCCTTTTTAATACTTTAAATCGAGTTTTAGCAGTTTTTAAAACAAACAAGTAAAATGGTAAAGTAAAGTATTAGGGCAAATGCAAGGATTTCATTATTTTTCACGTAAAAGTAAAAAATGCGAGCTCAATTCTTGCAAAAATCAATAATTTTGTTATACTTAATAATTTTTTGAAATAATTATTTATTAAAAAAATACCTAAAATGAAAAAAAAATTCTTTGCTTACTTAAGTAGGAATTGAATACAATTTTTTTAATATTACTTGTTTATAAAACAAATTACTAAGTTATATAATTACTTGAACCCATGGTATAACCGGAATTACGAGCAACATTAAATTCTCCTTTTGGATTTCCTATTGGCTTTATTCCTATAAAGTTCTCGATAAATTCTACAATTTTCACGGTAGGTTAACTATAAACATGCTTTAATTCTAGAAAAATCTCAATTTTTCATTACTTGTTATAACTTATGATAAGATAGGCTGTGATATTGGGTTGTTATAATTTGTGATGCTTTACAAACATGCTGATAGTTATCGGTCAGCGATTTAAGTCGAGTGAACTTCTCTAGTTTTGTCAGAACCGCCAATTAGGGCCAAGAGTACAATTTAACTACTTCATGCGTCCTATTCGCATGCACAACCCCTTTTTACAGGGTCTTTCACACACCTCATAAATAAAGCGCGGAATAAGAACAAACAAGCTCGAACCGGGAATCCCAGATGACATAAAAGATAGCGCCCCTATACCAAGACTCCGGCAGATGTGATTGTGGGGATATCTTAATAAGCCAGGTAACATCTACATGATTTAGCAATTACTTTTGTCCTGTGGTTATGTTACTAGGCTTCAGACCCAAAGGTCCCGAGTTCTATTCTGAGCTCATCTCACCTTTCACAATGGTGACCTCGCACAATGAACCTTCATGCAACTGTCGTGGCGCCATCTACCCGCAACCAAAGTCGTCAGACTCACTTGACGCAACAATTCCGCACGCTCGCCATAACGCTTGGCGTGACTAAAAAGTTCTCCTCTCGCCAAACAAGGATGGGTACGGCGCATTAGATTCAACAGCTACACACAGCAACCACTCACTCAACAAACCGATTCATCACCACTCAACAACAACGCATATCGTTCGCCGGCTCACTGGAGGGTGAGTCTGTGGTGATATCTTAATAAGACAGATACCATCTACGGGAGTGGGCAATTGCTTTTTTCCTGTGGTTATGTCATTGGGCTTCAGGCCCAAAGGTCCCGAGTTCTATTCTGAGCCAACATCTCACTTCCCACAGATATTAAGGTATCTGACTACGTTAAAAACACTGGTTTTAGACAACACTGGCGAATTCTTTTTCATTGTTATTTCTTGCAGCTAAGACTTTCCTCTTTCCAAAACAGTTTATCTTTCCTAGGGAAATTAATGTCTCGCCTATCATCCAAGGTCACAAGTTTTTTCAACTAAAATGTGTCTTTCACTTCCATTTTCTCAAAACATTCGTTATCATAAAAATTCTCCACCGTTAACATGATATCTCAAAAACTAATTGAAGTATTTACATAAAAATTTCATCGTGCGTTTTAAATAGTATTAGTAATGAAATGAACCAAAAGTTGTATTGTGGGTGAAATACTTTTTTCATTTATGGGTGTTTTTAGAAAAATTTCTTCGAATTCTTTTAAATATTTAATATATTTGAAAAATAGAAATATGCTTCTGACAACGAGAGCACGTGGGAAAACTTTTTACCGCTAACGAAGGGCGAGCGAGATGCCTGCTTGCACCAGTTTCATTTTTACATTATGAACAAGTATAAAAGGAATAGACATACAAAAATAATAATTAACTAAATCAAAAATTAAAAATAATGAAATCACATAAACATCAAACTTGGGGATAAACAAGAAATCTGACTTCAAGGAAGAAGAAAAATAACTTATTATTGAGAGAAGAATCTGATGATTTTGAATCATATCATTAAGAAACAAAAATTGTTTAAATGAAGAAACAATCTGAGGGTATCTATTATTGATTTCTGCAAAAATATGCCGGATTTGATCGATTATGTTGTAGGCATCGTAATGAATATCCATTATTAATACTTCTGAGAGATTCATAGAATTGTCAGCGGTCAACTGAAGGTCGCTTGTTTGAAGAAAACGAATGATTCGAAAGTTTATTTACAAGATTTAATTAGAATCGGACATATATGCCGAAGTTAATTATTTTTGCAACAGAACTCGGGATCAAAAATGCTGGTAAAAGTTTTTTTCTTGTCACTGAATTATTTAAAAAGAAGTAAAATAAAAAAAGTAATATTCAGTACTCACTTAAGGCAACATAGAATTTTTTTTATTTTAGTTACTCTTAAGTAAAATAATTATCAAACAAATTATTAAGTATCAAAAAGTTATAATTTTCGCTATAATTAAACTCTCGTTCTTCACCTTTACGTGAAAAATGCTGAAATCCTTGCATTTTACAGATAGAACTACTGCCTGTTGATTTCAATTTTCATTACAAACTGCTAAAACTCTATTTAAAGTATTAAAAATGAATTAAATTTAATGAGTGATTAAAATTTTAAAAAAATCCTGCATTAGCTTCGAGTGTCCCCCACTAGTTTTAAAAAAATGTATTAATAAAATAAAAAGTAAGTTATTAACGACTGAAAATTTGAGCAAAATATATAAATAAATATACATAGGAAGAATATGAAATAAGAGGAATTGGAAAAAAAGAGAAAATTTTTATGTAGATAAAATGTACAACACAATAAAATAAAGATGTAAAAGTACAAATATTTAAAGACATCCATACTATAGACGTTGAAAAGCTAACTACTTTGAGTCTAATTTTAGGCTTATCCAGTTTTCTGACTGGGCATGGAAACTTTAAAACATATTTAAAACATTTAGATTTATCACCGATTGGCAGGTGTTCGTCCTACAATGTTTTAGTCCAGAATGCCAAGCATTTGATAGTTGAATGCACCAAATTTATTCCCGAAAGACGATAAATTCAGGAACTGTCTTTTAATCTTCCAGCGGGCGCAGCCGTCATACCAACATGAAAGGTCGCGCGTATTTCCCACATATGCTGTAGTAAATTGTAAATTTTCACTATTAAAATTATATAGTAAATAGCTTAAGATAATTAACTACTATCACTTTAAAACTTTTTTACTTAAAAAGAAGCAGAAACAACATAAATATAGTTTGCAATAACAATATAAAATGACCACAGGTTAACTGAAAAGATTTAAAAATAATATAAATTTTGACAGAAAAATTTGCATATAAAATATAGAAGTGCAAAAATACAGAATTTGTGTACAAAAAGGAAAAAGTAATTGAAAGTTAAATATGAAAAGGAAGAAAATAGTTTCATTGCCATTTCGTTGCAGCGTTGCAATCAGAGCAAATGTGTTTAGTGTGCTCCAAACATATAAATTTCTGTCAAATTTCACAACCGAAACTAGTAATTCTATTCCATTTTTCTTTTTGGCAAGGTTATTTTCCCTGACGTCGCATCTTCCACTTCTTCAATACCTAGTTCGGCCTTTTTTTCTTCAGCACCTTTAATTTTAGCTCACTTTTTAGAGATGTGGGGGCTTTTTTTCACCATTTTCCTTCGTAAGTGCATTTACCAGCTGTCAGCAATCTAAAAAAATACGGATTTATTTGTAAAATCATACAAAATCAGATGTGACAAAAACTTACATGAACGGTCGCGCATATCTTTAAAATACAAATATCTGATCTTCAGAGACCTATAAACGCCACAAACTTACGATGACAACTGGAAGTAGGTCAAAGGGAGGGGGAAAAATAGTCAAATACCGGCGTTCTCAGGCCACCAGATCTGAAGGTATAAAACGAAATTCATCTCTAGTGTATCTCTCACATATGCGAACCCGCTGGAAGGTTAAAAAACAATATAGCTTCGTCTCTTCATTTATCTGCCTTCGTACATACTAGATCAACTTTGATTTCTTTTTGTATATATATTGATAGCACTTTTCCCCCTTTTTCTTTAGACTTTATTTCTAAGTGTTTGCTCACATATATTTGCATAAGTACTTTTGTATTTTTATTTTTATTTTATCATGTTTCTTCAATTGTATTATATCATTTGCTGCATGTTTCCATTAGTACGTGAGAAATTTCGTTTAATTTTTTTTGTTTGTATTTGTGTATTTTCTTGTTTCCCCCATGTTGTGTCTGCATTCTAATATTTAAAATTTCTTCCATTATCAACTGCGTACTGAATTACATTTGTAAGCCTTGTGGTATACTTGTTGCCACACAAGGAGCTTATACATCAAGGGAGGGGTGTGTGTGCCAGTTCAGGTGTCGTCCTCGTCATCTGTTCCTGGTTCGAAATTACGAGGTCCGTCCCAATATAGCCCTCGTGTTACTTTAAACGGGACGTTATTATAACTAAACTAAACTTATACATCAAGAATAAAAAAATGTGAAATAAATGCACCCAAATAGAACGTAACATAAATTTAATAGCATATAAATTCTCAATAGCAGAATAAAAATGTACTGAATGTGTGCCGTTTCAAAAGATATTTTGAAGATTTGTATTTGATATTACATTTATCGAATCCGTCATATAAGGTGTTTATAATTAAAGTTCCACTTTGAAATGACCATAAAAGTAAAACTACGGGACCAAAAGAAAACAGATGTAATAATAGTTTAAAGAAGGGCATGAAAATTGATTTTCTGCCAAAAAAGTTCAAAAACTCATCATCAGGTGTGGAATGTCACTGTATCCATTATTAAAAAGCAAAATATGGCAGGAAGACACCGTTTAAAATGTACTTAAGCGTGTTCAATGTGGTTTCCCCATTTTTTGGAAGCAAGTTAAATCGCATTATTACATTTTCAACAGTAGCTCGAAGCATATCAAGGAGGATTTTAAGCAAATGTCGGTGCACTGCTTTTTTTAATTCTGCCAAATCTCTTAGATTATCACCATAAAGAGTGCTTCGGAGATAACATACATTGAACATACTTTGTAACACGTTTCAGAAACGATTGAATTCATCTTAAATTTGTGTTTTCCTGTCCTACTTTGCTTAATAATTTTGGATACAGCGCAATTCCACACCAGGTAAAGAGTTTTTGAAATTTTTTTGGCAGAAAAGAAATTTCCTTGACCGCTTTAAAATTATTTACAAATTTGGTAATATTTGTTTTAGTTGTTTTCCTTTTATGACAATTTCAAAGTGAAACTTTGATTATTACATTTTAAACGGTGTCTTCCTGCCATATTTTGCTTTTTAATAATGGATACAGTGACATTCCACACCTGATGATGAGTTTTTGAACTTTTTTGGCAGAAAATCAATTTTCATGCCCTTCTTTAAACTATTATTACATCTGTTTTCTTTTGGTCCCGTAGTTTTACTTTTATGGTCATTTCAAAGTGGAACTTTAATTATAAACACCTTATATTATAATCGCCCTGTACTTCTCACGATTTGTAATGTTATTGTGCTGTTGAAATTTTTTATTCCATTTAATTCAACGTTACTCTATTTACATGAAGTCTATCTTTTTTTACTTAATTCTTTGATAAAGAAAAAATACCTGCAGTACCGCATCTCCCTTACTTTTTCCAGTCAAATTCCATAGCAAAAATGATATGTTTTTGTATGCCTGACCAAACATTGACAAACGACCTTTAGATAACCCCCCGCCCATATATTGCTAAATAGAAATCGCATCGATCCCTTTGTGTGCATTTAGTAAGATTCTTTAATCCCCTTATGATTTTTAAAACCTATACTTTAAAAAGTAGTGATGACAACTTAATTGGAATAGCATAAGACAAATTTCAGGAAGGCATTCATCATGCTGAATATATTAATTTATATTTACTTAGGATCCTTTTTAAGCCTCTTATAGACCTCTCTGAAAGAATGAAGACAGAGAAGAGGACAAAGTTCTAGAAAGGGCTTCTGGCAAAGAAGACACCAATCACGAACCCAATAATTCAAACCCAGAGGTACGCAACCCTCCAGGTTGTCTCTCCCCTTCATAATACTGTTATTAAATGTTATTAAGCAAGATAAGAACGACCACGAGGTAGATCGACACCTAATCAGCACCCCAACAGTCCTCGACCTTGAAAACTCGCCAATCAGACACCTGATCCATCAAACAAAGGGAGGAGATGCAATTGGCGAATGCGACAGTTGGCCTGTTATAATAATCTCGCCAGTCATCTGATAGCGGCGACGAAAATTGCTGCCAATTTGTAGCTGATCGTCTTCGGCAGAAACGGATGCCACTCAGTGATTTGAGACTCATTTAAGATTCTATATCCTTTTCTTTTCTTTCTCTTGTCTCGTTTTGCTTTGACGGTGTCTTCGTGTTGGAACTTTGTCGGGATTGTGGTAATGATTATTATTCGTGTCCTGTGTGAAGCTAACTAAGTGATTTGACCCAATCGGGTATTGAGCTTGATGTGCGCGGAAATACCTTGTCTTCCCCCATCAAAAGACAATCTTGTATTGATTAATGGATTCCGCTTGTGCCGCCCGGCATATAATTAAAGCCATTTCACCATGCAACATTTTTTTCAGTGGTTTTAATTACACAACAATTTTAAATCACATTTGCGCGATGATGAAATGAAATAGTCATCTTTTAAAGGTGTTTACTGCGCACAAGCACCGACAGAGGTCATGCTCCCTTTTTAATCTACAATTATTTTTTATAGCTACGATTTTCAATGACGTATTGCCGAAAGGCATAATTCGGCCTTTTCTGCCCCTTCATTATAGTTAGGTTTAAAGCAGTTACAAATGTCGCATACTTTTTTAAAGTCACCATTATGTCTCAGGAGTTCCTATCCTTTAATAACCCCCCCCCCCAAGCCAAAAAGTCACTGCAACTAGTTAAGGGTCAAGATTTTTACCTGTTTTATTTGTCTATCTTGCTAAAGATACCTTTGTATAATTTCAGATTTTACATCGATTATGTTCATCTTTAACTTTCCAGTGAGTGCGGCTGTCATACCAACATGAAAGGTCGCGCGTATTTCCCATATACGCTATGGTAAATTGTAAATTTTGAAAAGCGTAACTATTAAAATTATATTGTAAATAGCTTAGGATTAATAACTGCCATCACTTTAAACATTTTTTACTTAAAAAGTAGCAGAAACAATATAAACATAATTGCAATAACAATATAAAATAACCTTAGGTTAGCTGAATTGATTTAAAAATAATATAAATGAAATTGTCGATAATTTGACAGAACAATTTGCATGTAAAATATAGAATTGCAAAAAATACAGAATTTATGTATAAAAAGGAAAAAGTAATTGAAAGTTAGATATGAAAAGGAAGAAAATAGTTTCATTGTTATTTCATTGCAGCGTTGCAATATTGGCAAATGTGTTTAGTGTGCTCCAAACATATATATTTCTGTCAAATCTCACAAGCGAACCTTGTGATTCTAATTCGCTTTTCTTTTTGGCAAGGTTATTTTTTTCCTGACGTCACATATTCCACTTCTTTAATACCTAGTTCGGCCTTTTTTTCTTCAGCACCTTTAATTTTAGCTCACTTCTTAGATATGTGGGTGCTTTTTTTCACCATTTTCCTTCGTAAGTGCATTTACCAGCTGTCAGCAGTCTAAAACAATACGGATTTATTTGTAAAATCATGCAAAATTAGATGTGACAAAAACTTACATGAACGGTCGCACGTGTCTTTAAAATACATATATCTGATCGGCAGAGACCTATAAACGCCACAAACTTACGACGCCAACTGAAAGTAGATCAAAGGGAGAACGACAAATAGCCTAGGACAGGCGTTCCTAGTGACAGCAGATCTAAAGTTATAAAACAAAATTCATCTCTAGTGTATGTCTCACATACGCGCGCCCGTTGGAAGGTTAATATAATAACTTTTATCAGTTGCCATAATCAGAGGGAAAAGGATCGTGAATATATATATCTCAGACACAGTTTTAAGGGCAGGCTGGGGGCAGGACAGCAAACTTTTAGTGAGTTTGGCACTTTAAAAAAGTATGATGCAAGGGCAAGAAAATAATATTAGGCTCATATCACAGTGTACAATAGCAAAACCACTAAAGGCGATCAAGGACGAACGAATCCTATTATAACTCGGGTGCCATTTATTTCCACCAAGCCACTTGATGGAATATCTTTTAACAACGGCTACAAAATGCAAAATTTGTCCGAAAGTAATGCATCTTTGGATTCAGAGCTATCAAGGCTGATCCATCGTTATGTTTTGGATATTACAAGCTCTGCAATAAGAGGTTTTTTAAAACTTTCAATTGTTTGAATTCCAAAAAAATTGAATTTTTTCTTTGATAATTTTCGAGCATATGATTGTGAAACTTCATATGCTTTCAATTTTACAGTACTATAATATTCAGGAAATAGGCCTTTCATAAATGTCGATTTCTTTTTTCTTCAATTACTTCCACTAATTTGGATAAAATTTTCAAATATTTAATTTCTCTAATTTTCTTTTTTGACTTCTAATTTCATTTATTTACATAAGTGTGATAATGTGAAACAAGTGTTTCTGCGTGCGATATATATAATTAATCAAACTTGAAACATTCTAAACACTATTTTTATAACTACAGCTTCGAATCCTTTCAATTATATTTTTTACTAATTTTTGAATTTTTTAAAATCAATAATAGTTTAATTTTAAGACAGATCGCGTGATTTTAAATAAAACGAGGATAATATCAGTGTTAACGCCAAACTTTCTCTGGCAACACCAACTCTAATTCACCAAAAGAAAATAAATTCTATATATAGTTTTAGAAAATTTAAAATACTCTCTAAATATAGTTAAAAATTCCAATTTGTATCAATATTTTAATCAATGGCTCAAGATTTTAGGGTTTTGTTTCGACTTTCCTGCTTCTGATTAAAGAAATTATGATTTTCTAATTTTTATTAAGCAATAAAAGGTTGTTGCTAAATTTTAGTTTTTTAAAATACAAATTTTTGACTCTAGAATTAATTACTATAAAGATCAATTTTTTTTTGAAAGAAAATACATGGTGTACTTTGAAACAGAAAACATCGTTTCGACAGCGGCTAGTCAACGAGGAAGCATTTTTGAGACATAATTTATCACTCCACATCAAACTTCCACTAGTACTATTTTTACCGAGATCTGATTTTGATTTAGAACTTAAAGCTGGATCATAATATTTACTATTTTTACCGAGATCGGATTTTGATTTAGAACTTAAAGCTGAAACATAATATTTACTATTTTTACCGAGATCGGATTTTGATTTAGAACTTAAAGCTGAAACATAATATTTACTATTTTTACCGAGATCGGATTCTGATTTAGAACTTAAAGCTGAAACATAATATTTACTATTTTTACCGAGATCGGATTCTGATTTAGAACTTAAAGCTGAAACATAATATTTACTATTTTTACCGA
>JAPMOQ010057291.1:0-15882 GCA_026543055.1 Argiope trifasciata | reverse complement strand
ATAAGATTTGACAGGAATTAAAGCAAAGTCATGTATAAAAATCCTGCACGTGCTGCAATACTGGAGAATGACACAGGTAATTTGGGAAGTCCGTAAAAATATTTCGAGAAATTATTAGTTTAATGAAGAAAGCTTTACAGCAGGGTAAAAAGTCACTTCTGCAGTCTTTTTGGAAATTGCATTTTTCATTACGTCTTCGAACGTTCTTGTACAGTTTTTTTTTTATTTGTCTCTAATTTTAAAAATGTCAAAACCAATTTTAGGCTATTGGGAACTTCGTGGAATAGCAGAACCAATTCGTTATCTCCTGCATTACAAAAAAGTAGATTTCGTTGACAAAAGATACTCAGCTGATGAATCTGGGTACGAAAAATGGGAAAAAGACAAGTTCACACTCCAACTGGATTTCCCAAGTTTGCCTTACTATGTTGAAGGTGACCTCAGACTTACCCATAACGTCGTTATCATGAGATATTTAGGTTACAAATATGGTCTTACTGGCAATACTAAAGAAGAGAGACGTCGAGTGGTCATTGCAGAGCAACAAGCAATTGATTTTCGTGACAAGTTCAGGTCTTTTGTTTTCTGTAAGGAATTTGAAACATTAGGGAAAGAAGAATTTCTAAAGAGTGTGCATCCCATGTTCCAGCAGTGGGAAAAGTTTCTAGGGGACAGTAAGTTCCTAACTGGAGATGATATAACTTATGTAGATTTTTTATTATATGAGACTTTGGATCATTATAGATTATATCATGAATCTATTCTAGACGATTTTCCATCTATAAGAGCTTATTTCAACAGAATGAAAAACTTGCCAAGTATTGTGGATTATATCAATTCTTCTATTCACAAGTCATGACCGATTTTTTATCATAAAGCTAAGTTTGGCGGTAGCGGTGATCCATCCAAGAATCTTTAAATTTCATGTTGAAATTCGAATTTAGTTTTTGCGCAATCTTGTAAAGATACCAGTTAAGAAAATTGCTTCATCGTTAAATTAAAAAAAAATGTTAAAGAAATTAAATAAATCTTTTATATGTAATTGTAAAATTTCATTATTTTTCTTAGTTTTTCAAATTTCAAATTTATAAATGTATGAATCATGTTTCATTGCTCGTACTTGAACTTTAAAATACAGTGAATGTTTTTGATAGATTTCAATACAAAGGTACAAAATTAATAAAATAACCATTTCTTTTTATTTAACTATTTATTTAAAAATATTTATCGTACTCAATTACTATAAATTGTCGTAATATTGTACTTATTGTTATTTGGCTATACATATTTTTTAAAATTTTGATAAACAAATAGGATGATTATGTGAATTAACCTTTATATTATACTTTTTAACTCCTTTATATTATATTTTTTCTAAATGAAAATTCGGAGATATATCGAGTCCTCATCTAGCCTATTTATTATGTATTTGTTGTTTAAAACAAATTTTTAAATTTATTCTGCATTATATACCTGAATAAAATCCGAATATTTTCTGTAACTCTAATTCTATATATATTCTTTTAAATTAAATATTCCATTCTTTCAAAGATTATAATTTAGAGCAGAAAATAGTTTTGTGTATGCTCGGTGTTTAAATTTTAATGGCGCCTGAGACAAAATTAAGCATGCTTTTTCAATGCAAGCAAGTGCATTTTTTGCATGCATTTTCAATGCAAGCAAATGCATTTTTTGCATGCATTTTCAATGCAAATTTTTTTTTAAATTAATGTATGGATTTTAAAAAAATGTGTTTAAATATATTCTTGAATTTTTTTGATAGTCTATTCAATTTTTTAAATATGTGCATTACTATTCCAATTGAATAGAAAATTTTAATGGTTAGTTTTGATTTCAATAGAAATTTTGTGTTAAATTCTTTTTATATTTTAAGTTGTTTGACTTAATTCTAATCATTGAAATTTAGATGATTTGAATTTTCTTTAAATCACAGTTTTTCTTGTCATTAAATTTATTAAAAATTTTTTTATATCAGAAAAAATTTCTCTAATAATATTTTTTTTTTGGTACTCGTGCAAAAGTAATTTCTTTAATCCATAAAAATAAAATTAAATTTAAAAAATCATTATTTTGTTTAAAGAGCAGTAGCAAATCATACATTAACATACTATTTTATCGTTATAAACTCCGTCATTCTTTATGGAAAAATAATTGCAAACGACTTTTTTATGAAGCAATTACAGATTGCTAAATTTCGCTAAATTGTTGCTTCTTACTGTTAGTATGTAAATTCTCTTAAAACTTTTTTGGTAGTTTTTATTAGATTTTCAATTAAAAATTAAGTAAAATTTTTACTTTCTATTTTTATTTTATATTTTTTGCATTGTTAAAAAATTTGATGTTTCAACTATATAAATTTTATTTCAAGACAATTTTTACTGTAATTCTAGCAAACTTTAAAACATATTATTAAGTGCAACATAAAATCTTAGCTTTACATTGTTTTAATTGTTGGATCTACACTCTCCATAAATGATATTCAATGAATTTTTTTAATGCACGTTATTGCTGAAAAAAAATATCTAAAATTAAGAAATAAAATGAAGATTGATGATTCAAATTTAAAACATTATCCTGCTACTATATTTCAGATTGAAGATACGAATCCTTTTAAAATTATTTAGTTAAAAGGGTTCCACTCATCTGATTTGAAAAGATATCACAAAATATAGGATATTTAAGGTATCCGACTACGTTCGAAGGAAAAACTTTGAAAAATAGGATTTTTTAAAAACTATTTAAAACAATTTTGTCAATTTTTATACAAAATACTACAAATACAACAAAATTATCTGAAAATATAATATAATTTCAGAAATAGGAAAATGTGTTGACAATTTTAATGAAAATTAACCGTTAACACTATACACAAAATTGTAATGCAACAATACTATTTTTCTTTGTGCACAAGTTATGGAATATAATGACGAATGAGATGAACCAAAATCTAAGAGGTATTTTGAGATGCAAAGAAGTTACGGGTAAAAATATATGAAAAATGCATTTATTTCATGTATTCACAACTTAATTTTTTTCCAAACACAAATGAAAAAAAAAAACATATTTCACCAATAATAAAACTTTAGGTTCATTTCATTTCTCATATTATTTAAAACACGCGCTGGAATTTTTATGTCAATACCTAAATTATTTTTTGAGATATCATTTTAACGGTGGAGAATTTTTATGAAAATTAAAGTTTTGAGCAAATTGAACTTAAAAACAAGTTTTTGTTGAAAAATATGTGACCTGGATGATGGATCTTCCTTTTCCTTGAAAAGATAAACTATTTTGAAAAGAGGAAAGTCTGAACTACAAGAAATAACGGCAACAACAGTAAAATACGAATTTGGTCGCTAATCAATGATTTCAACGTAGTCGGATACCTTAAAACGAATATTATTTTTTAAACAAAAGATTATGAACTTGTTAATAAATGTTTTTCTGCAAAATTCAAAATGTATTAATGAAGGCTTTTTAATAGCCTTTTCATTATCACCATCATTACTCATTATAATATATTCGTAAATTTTTACAACATTTTGGATGACGTCATAGAACATCGGTAATTTCAAATGTTAACAAGATTTTTTCAAACAGAACGAAACGGGCAATTGTTTCTGTAAAATGTTGCAGATAAAGTATTTCAGTATTTATAAATAAGGGAATGTTTTCTTGAAAAATGTATAACTTATATTATATACTGTACAAAAAAGCTGTATGAAATTTTTTCCCCGCAGTTTAAAATGTATCTATAAATAAGATTAAATTTGATTTTTATTTCACTTTCATATTTTATGCATTCCTATGCTCATTCATTTCATATTCAATCTAACACATTTCAATTTATCGGATGTTCGTTATAACGAAGTTTTTAAATCACACAATAATTAACAATCTTCTTAAATAAAGACTAAACCGTGTGAAGTATCTTCTAATAAAAGTAGTAATGAATAGATAAATCAATATAAAAATTTACAATTTAATAATATTTTCATTTAGTGACAGTGGCAAAACTAATATATTTGTTATTATTATCCGACTACGTTAAGAACACTGGTATTCGACCACATAAACGATTTTTTAAAAAAAGTGTTATTTCTTGTAATTCAGACTTTTGTTTTTTTATAGAAAAGGAAGGTCTAACCTATTATCCAGAGGAATTTTAAGCAAAATTTATGTTTCGGCTAAAATTTGTCTTTAACTTCAATTTTGATTTTCATAAAATTTATCCAAAGTTATCATGATATCCCAAAAACGAATAGAGATATTTACATAAAAATTTCAGCGTGTGTTTTAAATAATATAGGCAATAAAATGAACCAAAAGTTTTATTGTTGGTGAAATACTTTTTCTGTTATAAGTGCTTTTAGAAAAATTAAGTTGCGAATTGATGGAAAAAAGGCATATATACGCATATTTTTACCCGTAACTTCTTTGCATCTCAAACTTTTTCTTAGATTTTGGTTCATTTCATTCATCATTATATTCTATAACTTGTGTACAAAGAAAACTAGGATTGTTGCATTACAATTTTGTGTCGAACGTTAACCGTTTTGGTTAAATTTCACTAAAATTTACCACAAATTTTCCTATTTCTCAAAATATATTATATTCTCAAATAATGTTTTTGGATTTATAGTGTTAATAATTGATAATACATCTAAAAACCAAAAATAGTTTTAAAAAAATCAAATTTTTCAAAATTTTTCCTTCGAACGTAGTCGGTTACCTTACAAATAATAATAATTATTATTAAAATGAGTTTTGTATTTATATAAAAATTAATTATCTAATTTTTTCAAAATAAGTTATTTTTTAAGGTTATTAGTGATAATTAAGTATTAAGAATTACTTTAAAAAAATAAATTTCCGTAAAGGCTTTTTCCTTTCGAATGTTGTTGACTGCAACTGTTTCGAAAACAGTTGAAATTTTTTTCGTTTTATTCCGATTTATTGTGATCAGCAAAATTGTTAAAAAACATTCTATTGAAAAAAAGGAAATATTTGTTTGGAGAAAAAGCAAATGAATTTAAAAACTTCAATATTTAGCTTGCCAACGGATTCTAAAATTCTTTGCGCATTCACGTATGCGTTAAGGTTTAATTCGTCAAAATAGGGTCAATTCGTCAAATAATAAAAATAATAATAAAGTTAGAAATGATACGATTGTCACATAAGCCTGAAAAAAATTGAAATCAAGATCAAAAAATGACGAAGAATGCTGGAACGATGAAAGCTTTCCGCGTTTTACCGCTTAGTGAGAAAGAGGTCTTCTCAGGATACTGAAACGAGCAGTCTGTAGTTCTTTTTTATTGTACTTAGCTATATTAATCTTTTTAATTCTCTATTTTTTAAATGCTTTGTCTTAAACAATTATGCTTTTCATTTCTTATCCGTAAAATCAACAAAGAATTTCCGCAAAATTATTGACACATCAATTTCATAATTCAATAAAGTCAGACTCGATAACCTTGACCAAGCTTCAATGCCACGACAAAACCAAACAGTTCTGTACAAGGGAGATATTAAGTTATAATACTTTTAACATTTGTACATTCATTTATACCCAGCAATAAACTTTTATGTCCCTCTTTAAAACGGAAGTTTCCGCATTAATTTCGGCACCAATAGAGGCAAAGCCGTTTTATTTAATTTTCCATCCATAAGCATGAGTTGGAGATTAGAATGCTTACTCATGATATTAGTTGAAGTGTGCACTGGAATGAATTATGCATGAGATGCATTCTTAACCATTTGGTGGAATTGCTTTTCAGTTTATAAGAAGGTAAGAAAATTTGCTGGTATCGATTGGCTTAGAAAAAATGTCTTTCATATTTCTCAAGCGGTTTATTTTTTTATTTTTTGCTTTCGTGTATACGTAGCACAGAGAAAATATAGTAATCTTCAAACAATTCAAATTCGAGATTTTGACGAATTTCCACCGTTTAGACCTCCCCGAGTTAAAAAAAAAACAACGCATTTTTAGAAAGTGTCCGTTAGCGTGTCTGTGACAAAGATAACTTAAAAACTCTTTCAGCTAGAAGGTTGAAATTTAGTATGCTGCCTTTATACCAAATTTGCAGATTTCTATCAAAAATTTGATTTATCTGTTCAGAGGGAATCCTCCGGTCTGGCTATTCGAATATAAGTCGATACAATAACTACAAATTAAAAAAGCTAGATAGATAAAATACAGTACACAAATTTAATCGCCATATTGTCAAATTCTTGAGTCAAATCCCACTAAGATTTGATTATCAGTCGATCTGCAATTCCAAATGCAAGTAAACACTAGTCAAAAACGTAATGACTTAAATACGTCAAATTTGGTATGATAAAAATGTGGCTGTGTGTCTGACGAATTTAATCGCCATATTGTCAAATTCTTGAGTCAAATCCCACTAAGATTTGATTATCAGTCGATCTGCAATTCCAAATGCAAGTAAACACTAGTCAAAAACGTAATGACTTAAATACGACAAATTTGGTATGATAAAAATGTGGCTGTGTGTCTGACGAATTTAATCGCTATATTGTCAAATTCTTGAGTCAAATCTCACTAAGGGTTGACTATCAGTCAATCTGCAATTTCAGATGTAAATAAATACATGTCGAAAACGTAAATACTTAAATAAGTCAAATTTGGTGTGATAAAAATGCGATTATGTGTCCAACTTTTGCTTCAATCTGTCGAGAAAAACTTATCTCAAATATAGATTCAATTTTTAGATACTCTTAACTCGTGTCATGCCAGGGATTAATTGCTTAAACATTTGTCAAGTATCACATGATAGATTAAGAAAAAATCTGAAATTCACGCCAAAAGTTAATATTTGAATATTGTATGTCAAGCAATTTAGTACAAGCGTATTAGAAAGTATGCTAGTAAGTTTTAAGGAGATCACTCCCGCTGGTTTTATTTTTCATACTTCTTATTGCAAATTATATGAGATGCTAGATTTTCTCTTTTATTGTTGTTTCTAATGGCACTTGTCATTGACAAGTCCGCTGACTCAATAGCCAATGTGATTTAATCCAAATTTTTTGCGTCTCTTGGTTTTTCAGTAGCTCCATCTAGGACCAAGGGTACAAGTTAGCTACTTATGTGTCGCAGCCCTTTTTGTGAAGCGGTTTTCATTCATTTCCTTCACAGATCGTAATTTAGACCTAGATGCAAAAATGAATGGCTAAACTTTGATATCTAGTCATTGGCACCTTGCGAGATTGGCATATTTTCAATGTCACTTTTCCTACTGCGAAGCTATCGCTACCGTTCACGTCATGTTTGGAAATTTCGCTAAATTTTGGCAATAAAGTATTTGGCGAAAATGCCTATATATTAAAGCTGTTCCAAATGAAATTACTAATTTCTGAACTTCAAACTTAAATATAATAGTCAATTAAATAAATTGGGGTAGAAAAAAAATGCATCCAGGACAAAAGATAAAGAAATATATTTTCACTGGTTATACTATATCTTTCGGAAATAATACAACAAAAATTAAAGTCTGAATAATCATAATTTCTTGTTATTGTTTCTAATGGCACTTGCCTTTGACATGTGATTTTAAACTGCAATTTTTGTATCTCTTTTTTTCAGTAGCTCCATCTAGGGCCAAGAGTACAAACTAGCTACTTATGTGTCGCAGCCCTTTTTAAGGAGTGGTTTTCATTCATTTCCTTCACAGATCGTAATTTAGACCTAGATCAGAGAACGATCACCACTGAACCCGTACCCTCAGTAGTATTATTCAAAGCATTGTGACCATGCCAGATTTATGTGTGCGCCATAAACCGCGCACGGGGAGCTTCAGCCGGCAGGATTCGAATTCACAACCCAAGAGATGCGAATCCAACGCCCTACCAACTAGGATACCTCTGCTCCTTCCCTTTTATTAAATTATATAATGTAGATATTATGGCTAAAAGTAAATCGCGGTTTGTAAAAGTAATGTGTTGATTAGCTTGACCATCCGATATATTTTGATGATACTGGAGAAAAAAAATCTTATTAATTAGCAGGAAAAGGAAGGAAAACTTCGTTTACTCGAGTTATCAAGATCCTCCCTTCAGTATTTCATCCTTTAATTTCGCATGAATTAAAATTATGGTAATAAAATGTGAAAGATAACGGGACTTTTGAGAATTTTTCACAAGATGTTAAATGCATAGTTCTAAAATGTTGTCATAATTGTTTAAAATTTCCGGCCCCTAATCTCTAAGATATTGCTGAGAGTGAAATATTTTCAGTGAAAATGTTATTCCTGAGGATTAGGAACAATTCTTGATAATAACTATTTGATCTTTTTATTTTCCAATTGCAAGGGAATCAAGGGGAATCCTATATTTCCAAAGATTTGGAATAACATCGGAAAATAAATCCTTTTTGGAGAAATTGGCACTGTTTACCACTATTTAAATGGGCACCTCGAAATGAGGATGAGATGCTACCGGTATGGTGGCTGGATCTCGCCAACCAGGTGGGCGCAATAAAAGGTTGGGATTCTGGCCCTCCCGTCGATGACGGGACGTACTCCCTACGGTGATTGTTGTACCGTGACCGGTGATGGCCCATAGGACTCAACCATAGTTCCCGCCAGTGTTGCTGTAGCGATGGTCTTGTCATTCAATCTTGCGAGGTTAATCCGTGTGCCTTAGTGGCGGGTCGGAGGGCAGTGATACGACTTACCACTATTTAAAGGATATATATGTAGAGATTTAATTGGATGCCATTACTATTCCATATTTAGTTTCATTTTGTTGTAATGGGTACCACTAAATACCTCTGATCCCAAGTCTAAGACGCGTGACGTCAAGTTTGAGATAAAGCGAACTACGCATTTGCTCGGCAGACGGAGAGAGAGAGGGTGGGTCATTTTGCTCCGAATATGAATCGTTAATACGCAACAGTGGCACATAATTTTGCCATGAAACCCTTGATTAGGCTTCATCCTTGGTGGCATCTAAAGGTGATACTTTTTCTCTATTGTAAATAGCCTGTCCTGTCGTAATTCTTTTTTTACTTTTTAATGACTTTTTTTTATTGTTTGCTTTAAATTAATTTACTGCTTTCATTCAAAAGCTTCTTTTCTTCAATCAGTGACCCTAGACACTGATATAAATATGGTTGAATGAGCATTCTGTCGCATCCAATTCCTACATATACTGAAACCACAGAGTTAAAGAAAAATTTGAAGATTGAAAATAACAATTTAAATACAGTACTCATGGTACCAAATAATCTCAAAACCCTAAAGGACAAGATGTCAAAAATTGTCATTTTTTTTGCCAACTATTTGAGAGTTTGAAGGTAAGGAAGAAGGATAGTGAATGACAACCTTGAAAAGAATGTTAGTTTGACAAATTGGCCAATGTAAGAATGGACAATACTGAAGACAGCAGCTGGCCACAACAAATCCCATCGATACTGCTATGTTCAGTGGTCTGCTGTACGCAAGAAGATGAGAAGGCAAATCTTATATTGATTAATCCCACCCACCTTGAGGCATATGGTAAAATCTGAATGTCATGAGTCGTTGGAGGGAATTAAGGTTTACTCCTAAGGCCGATCGCAGGCTACGATACAACGCTTCCCATAGGAAGCACATCAAATCATCGGTACTTTGTAGTATAGTAAAGAAAACCAGTCCCCCAATCAAGTGGTGCTTTAAAAGGGGAATTGAGAGAAGAAATAAAACTACACTGGTTTGACAGATGGTATATGTCCAAAAAAAGGAAGAGTCCCTTTCGACCTTATTCCTAATCCGGAAATTAAAATAAGAAGATACCATCCACTTATAATCCAAATTATATCTGGACATGGGAGATTTCCCACATATTTCCAAAAATTTGGAAGAACACAGGAAAACAAATGCATTTGTGGAGAACTTGGTACGATTTACCACTATTTAAGGGAATGAATGGAGATCTCAGAGTTAAGGAAGGACCGGAAGATTGTCAATTACGATTTAAGTACAGTACTGATGGGACCAGGTAATCTCAAAACCCTGAAGGATATGATGTTAAAGATTGATACTTTCATTCCAACTGTTTGAGAGAATGCAGATGGAGAGAAAGACAGCTATTTACTACCCCGAAAGGAACGTTAGTTTGACTGTTCGGTCAAAGTAAGGTTGGACAATACTTATTCAGCAGTCGACCACAACAAATCCTGTTGATACTGCTACGTTCAGTGGTGGTGGGGTGGTCGGCTGTATGCAAGAAGAAGCATAGAAAACCAGAATGTGTATATCATTAATTATATGCCATTTTTAAACAATAATTGCGACGGATCTTATTAACGGTGTGCGTCATTCACCGATTACTCGCTGGTATTTGATTAATATTCTAGAATCAAAGAAAACCCAAATGTGTGTTTTATATGGCATTTTTATAACGACTGAAACGAAAATTTAACACAGAACTGAAAGTATAGTTAAAAGATCGGAAACTAAATTTCAATCAAGTAAATCCTTTTTGAGTTGTTCGAGTTTAAATAACTAAGAAAGCTAAGACGACTGATATAAAGTCAATTCTAAGGTAAATTAAGTTAAATATTAGATGTCGAGGCACACTTTACCTAGTAAATCTGTGTACTAATTGGTAATTATCTTGTTGTTTCTGTTTTGTTCCCATCGTTTAATTTGTATTCAAGAAGATTTCCACTAAATAGATTTTATTGAAAATTTGGCATAAATCTATAGGGTTGATGTAAAGATGTCATGCAAAGTTTCCTCCATCTAGCTCAAGAATTTTTGATCCAGATCGGATTGTGCTTCATGTTCTCAGACAGGCCAAAGGACAAATAGAGTATTAAAAAAAAACAGATATAGTATCAAAAATCTCTTTTTATCTGAATGTCGGGAAGGGTGAAATTTTAAAAATCATGGACATTTCCAGTTCGAAATTGATTATTACAATACTTTCTTTATACATGTAGGAAGTAATGGGACATATTACCCATTCAACCACATTTAGATCAGTGTCTAGGGTCGCTGATTAAAGAGAAGAAACTTTAAAAGAAAAGAGTAAATTTATTTACAGCAAAGAATAAAGAAAAGACATTAACAATTAGGACAGGACTGGCTATTTACAATAGATATACCTTTCGATGCCACCAAGGAGGAAACCTAATCAAGTGTTTCATGGCAAAACTATGTTGCGTACTAAATAATCATGATTCGAAGCAAATGACCCTCTCTCTCTCGGTCAGCCTAGAGAATGCTCACAGTTCGCTTTTTTGAAACTAACGTCACGCGTCTTAAACTTTGAATCAGTGGTATTCCGTGAAATCCCTGGTGCCATAAATACAATAAAATAAAATTAAATGTGAAATGGTAATGACCGCTAATTAAATCTTTACATACATAAAATACAAAAAAAAAAAACGAAAAGGAGGAAAAACATGGACCTGAACGTTTAGTTTAAAGAGTATATACCAAATTTCGTCCTGTAAAAGTAGCGCAAAACGCTTTTGAGCTATCTAATTCACAAACAGTCATTTTTTTTAAGAATAATTATTTCGCGGAGGCAGGAAATTCTGAAACGTGGAAATTCATTAAGATCTCGAGTTTGAATTTATTTTCCGATCACTATACTTCCTTATTGAATAATTTGTATGCAAGTATACAGATCAAAAGACGAATATTTTGTATGCAAGAAAGAAAAAAATATTTTTTTCATTATTGAATATCTTATGATATTCATATCAATACTTTACTATCTTTCTCGCCTTTCCAAACTTAAAAATCCCCAACCCTTAATTTGGTTGGTTGGTTGTATTGATTTTTTCTGGCTCAAAAGCCATGTTTGGCCATGATGAGCGAAACTAACGGTAAGGAAATAAGTCAGACCATAAATACACACCAAATAAAAACATGAAAGCGGAAGATATCAACGTAAAAATGTAGGAAATTAATGTTCAATTATATTAAAAATTAAATTAAGCCCTGTTGTGATAAAAGTATTACAATGAAGTCATGTAAAAAGTGAAACATTAACAAATGTAAACGATTACTAAAAGCAAGAATAAAATTCAAGGGTTTTTAAAAACTTGAAAATATTTGGAGGGTATGTTTCACCCACTAAGTCTTGTAATTTAAGAGAAGACGAATAGAAAAAATGATGACGATGAACATTAAAATCAGGACATTCGATCAAAATATGTTTAACATTAAAAGCAATATTACAAGAAGATAGGTAAGGTTTATTGGCACAAGAGCCATTTGTGGCCGTACTGCGCCAATCATATGGTTTAAATTAAGGCTACATTAATATGAACAGAACTAATGAATTATAAATTAATACGAATTGAGAAAATTGCAAGAAATACAAGAAGTGTGGCAATCAGCTAATAAAAATTTTAAAATTTCGCAATCGCAGAATTTTTTTTTAAAACAAATTAAAATTGCGAGTTAATGACACAATTCCAAAATGAAGCTCTAAAAGAGATTAAAAGGTTGAAAAGCAGCTAGATGCAAGTAAAAAGATGAATCACTTTTAAAAATGTAAAAATATTTGGGTGGTATTTCTCACCCACCAAGCAATATTAGAATATTACAAGTGGTACACATTTAAGGGTAATCTTGATTTAACCTTGATCTAAGAGCAAACCGTCTGAAGAGCATTATGAAACACAACAATTTATTTCAACTCCAAAGAGAGAGTTCGATGCACTAGGTTAACTGTTTAACAAAAATGCAAAAAGTAAACTCGTGGTAAAAATCTCAGTTTCTTAAAAGCAAACCCACATCAGACGGAAAAATTACATGCGACAGTATTACAGACGGATCGAGTGATTCATTTTTCACTCTAACAGTCACAAGGTAACACAGGAAGCCATAAAAAAGGAATAGACGAGTTGTTTTTGGCAGCCTCTGTATCACGTGCGACTGTTATTTATTCAAACATTTTTCGGAAGACAAAAAAAAAGGAAAAGAAACTGAACCGCAGATGTATTTAAGAAGGAAAATGAAAATATCGTCATATGCTTTAGACTTTTTTTACAAAGTTTGTAAAAATTTATTCTATTAGTTTCATGGTGTCCGGACAATAAGCTTTTGTAGAGCTCAGGTTTCAACATGCCACACTATCTTGATTCTTGTCATTTAATTTATTTACACCAAAATAGTACTCAAAAGTCTTATGTAGTCGAAAATATATCTAAAAAGAATTATTCAAAATGTGATAGAAATAGGCTTCATGTAATGCCGGATTTACTCTTTGATAGTTATAAGATGGCTAGTAGGCAGCGCATGAGTAAAAAAGCTGGAAAATGCTGTTCATTTGATGGCAAGTAAGTTTTCCGATGGAACAAACCGCTGTATATATTTCTTCTCATTGCGCATGCGTTTGTGGAATGAATTTAACGTTTTTTTTTTCTCTGAAAAAATTGATCTCTTATCTAGATTAAGTCCCTTTCTACGCATGCGCTGCCTACTTGCCGTTTTATAAATGCCCGAGTGTAAGTAAACCTGACATAATTTTTAGATACGAATAATTAAGAAGTCGAAGAATTAACAGAAAACATCGAAATGAATGAATGAAGAATAAGAGTTAAATTGATAGTGATTCTTTGAGGAATCCTTTAAATGAAGAGAGGAATTTACTCTATTTTAAGACATTCTATTTCTATTTTGACTGTTTTTTTTAGTTAAAATGTTTTTATTGTTCAATTTTTAGCTTTTGTATTGTTCAGAGTTTTGAACAATTCTAAATTAAAAGAAAAAGGCATTGTAAAAATTAGATATAAAAATTTCTACAGCACAATGATTTTCATATTTATTGATCAGTTTTCTGCAATTAATCGAATGAATAATTTAAGTAAAACTAATTAAATGTATTAATAAATGAATAAAATAGCATTCTGAATTTGATTTCTTCTTCTTCTAATAATAAAAAGATTAATCGTTCTAATGTAAATCAAGACATGATATTCAGCATACATTTTTAAAATCTGAGAAAAACAAGTGAGGTGATTAGCATATAATTTTATAGAAGGATAAATTAGAACAATATTATTCAGGAAAAACAAAAAAAAAGTAAATATATGAAAGAACATACGATAACGAAATTAGAATGCAAGCTTCGCAACTGAATCAAAATCGTGTGTTATTTTTCATTTATTATTTATTCATGAGAGGATTTATTACTCTTTTGTCTAAAAATCGTTTGCTCTGAAAAATGCGAATTATTATTTTCTTTAAAATTAAAGTCACTATTCAGTAATAATGAATATTGACTATAATTATCATTTTTAAAATTATATATTTGTATGTATATGTGGAAAAAAATAAAATTTTCAGCTTGTAAATAAAATATTTTATTAAATTATTTGATGTAATAAAAACTGTAAAATAATCTATAAATAGTTTTATTGCATTGAGATTTAAATTATTATTTTTCATTTTAATTCTTTTTTAGTCGAAAAAAAGATACTATAATCATATCACTAAAAAACTTTTTCTCTAGTTCGTTTTTAAATTGAAATTAATCCAAGAGGGCAAAATTTATATTAAATTTTGAATGTTTATTTTTTAAAGTTTTTTAAAAGAAAAGTAACGAACGTTTTAAGGTAATCGACTACGTTCGAAGGAAAAATTTTGAAAAATTAGATTTTTTAAAAATTATTTTTGGTTTTTAGCTGTATTATCGATTATAAACACTATAAATACAAAAATATTTGAAAATATTGCGAAATAGTAAAATTTGTTGAAAATTTTAATGAAATTTAACCAAAACGGTTAACATTCTAAACGAAATGGTATTGCGTTAATCCTATTTTTCTTTGCACACAAGTTATAGAATACAATGATGAATGAAATGAACCAGAATCTAAGAAAAAATTTGAGATGAACACAAGTTACGGGCAAAAATATACATATATATGCATTTTTTTCATAAATTCACAGCTTTAATTTTTTAAAAACACTTATAAATGAAAAAAGTATTTCACCAACACTAAAACTTTTGGTTTCATTTCACTTCCCGTATTATTTAAAACACACGCTGAAATTTTTATGTAAATACCTCTATTAATTTTTGGGATATCATGTTAATGGTGGATAATTTTTATGAAAATTAAAATTGAACTTAAAGACAAATTTTAGCTGAAAACTATATTTTGTTCAAAATTCCTCTGGATAATAGGTTAGACCTTACTTTTCTAAGAAAAAAAAAACTATTTTTGAAAGAAAAAAGTCTGAATTACAAGAAATAACACTTCTTAAAATAATCGCCAATGTGGTCGAATACCAGTGTTTTTAACGTAGTCGGATACCTTAAATAAATATTGTAAACATTGTTGATCATTCCGAAATCAAGTTGGCTGACTCGCATGATCTGGTTTTGTTGCCATTCTAAAAAAAATAAGATTAAAAAGACAGATAAGGTTTCTGGTTTTTAATGACCATTCCCTAAGAAGAAATAATCGACAGCTTAAATATCTCGTTCAAAGTGTTTCGCTAAGCTGCTCTGTTATTACATAATTTTAACCTTTCCAAGAGATTGTTATCAAAAAATTACATGTGTTCCCTTTTCAGTTCGCTAATTGCAACTCATCTTTCGCTGCTCTAACAAGCGACGAATTTTTGTCCGGCTGTGTGAGGTGCGAATTCTTTTTAAAAGGAGTTAAGCCTAAATGATGCTGTGGGCCTAAGGAATCAAACTCACACGTCATCAGAAAATTGCAGGTTTTGCTTGACCAGTAATAAATACAGTTTCTGTGATTGAGGCAGTTTTTTAATTATATGTAAATCCAAGAAAGAGAATATGATAATAAGGAATGATAGCTCTAGACTGTCATTTAAGATAAGAAAGGGATTGAATTAAGCAAAACGTTTTTGAAAAACTAAAATTATA
>JAPMOQ010057282.1:0-26537 GCA_026543055.1 Argiope trifasciata | reverse complement strand
CAAAATGCAATAAACTAGAAGGATGAAATTTTATAATTAGTATACTGTCCTTACATCAAAACTGTAGATAACTGTCAAATTTCGAAACAAATCTGTAGATGGAAATTATGTACATTTTCCCATGTGTATGTGTATTTCAAAAATCCAACAAATGAGATAGATTAAATTTAGTAAATCCCTTTTGATCGAATTGTAAATATGTATAACATCTTTCACTAAATATGACATTATCAATATGCTCCTTCTTAAGAATGTTCTCTAAAATGCCTGAAACTAGAATTTATTTACACAAAAATCGCTTTATCATATTTTCTGTGCCTGCTTGTTTCTGTATCTACTCGTGTGCCTCAAATACCTCGAAAGCTAAATAGAGGAAATTCGGTGTGTCACAAAACTGTACATAAGATTCAGGGGGGTTGAATGAAAAGGCCAACATTTCATTCCATTTAAGATTCGTCTTGTCTGAAGGCTTTGTACACTTTAAATCTGACGTCTAAGCCAAACGCCATCTAGTTAACGAACAAAAATTTCTATAAGGGTTTTCAACTCAAGTATCGTCCTCTGCCTGGGACTCAAAAGTACGAGGATCAGCCGATAAAAATCCTAGTGTTGCTTTAAAAAGGGAAATTATTATAACTAAACTAAATTTCGTGCAATTGGTAAATCTTTGGTTGGTTGGTTTTTATGATTTATTGGCACAAGAGCAACTCTTGGCTAAGCTGCGCCAGACTTATGTTGATTTAAAAGAAAAATATAGAAATCATTTAAATAAAAAACGACACAGGTTTTAAAACACATACGATTAGCAAATGTTAACCAAGAAAGAAGAGAAAAAGTTAAATACACATCAATATCCCAAAGGATTTTAAAAATTTCAAAACATTTGGATGGTGTTTCTCACCTATCAAGTCTTTTAGGTTAAGAGAATTTGACTTAAAAGGGTAATGACGATGATTATCAAAGGAAGGACATTCAAAAAAGATGTGCCTCACACTAAAATTCACATGACACGTGATACAAAGTGGTGCTCTATCACCAAAAATTAGATGGCGGTGAGTGAAACGAATATGATCTATACGGAGGCGAGCCAATTTAACATCAACCTCTCGTATAGGTAGAACAGGCCACAACCCGATGGTGGGTTTTATGGAATGTAGTTTGTTCTGGATTTGCTGATCCCAAGATTCTTGCCATGTTGTAAAAATTCGATAAAAAAGTGACTTTTTAATATCACAATATGGGAGAGACAGAAGTGTTGATACAGATTTCCAGATAAATCTTTGGGCCAACATTCTTCATTTTGCAACGAATAGAACACAAAATGCTCTAAAGTTTGGGCCTCCAAGAACACTGAGGCAGAGCACTCCCCGTGCTTGGTAAATATGAATATCTTCTCCATTTCAAAGGCATATTCATTAGTGTTTCCCATTTCATTTGTAATAAGACTGCAATGTTGAAAATATGCTTAATGAATCCCATATATGATTAATGAATTAAATCATTATTTCCGAAATAGATGTTTTTTATATAACAGTTATTTCTTTCATTCTGATTTATTATTTCTTTCTGTATTTCTATATACTTTTTTCCCTTCTTGTTAGTATGGTATGGAAATTTTGAGAGATTTTTTGGCTGAAGAATGTGTGGGTTTAAATTGCGAAGTCTTTCCAGAAACAGCTAATCTAAGTAAACAAAAGTCACTACATTTTACTTTCAGGAATTCTAAATTATTGCTGATTTCGAATCGGATTACATTTTCATACTAAAGATATTCTGTTATTTATTGCTCAGTGATGGATTCTTTTCTTTTTCTGCTTTACTAATAACTTCGACAAAAAAGTTAATATTTTACTTGAAAAAATACTGTGAATGAAGCAAAGAAAAATGATTAGCGTAAGCTTTTTGTTTGACTTAAATGATTGATTCGTACTTGTATTTGAAAATGCTGGACTTAAAAATAAAATATAATTGGTTTGAGGGTCACTCTTTTTATTTGAATGCATAAATATTTGTTAATGATGTTGTAGCATTCCCCATTCCCATTAGTGATAAAATATTTCCGCCAGCTGTGTTGCCTTTGTGTTTACAAGACACCTTGAGATAACCAGATGTTGCAGATGATCTACTTTCGGGACCTGAGGCATCTATAGCTGAAAGAACACACGTGGAAATTCCTCGTCCAGAAGGCAGTGATAGTGCTTTCAGAGACAATGGAACATCCAAACATCTGGATGGAAAATTTCCCTATTGTAAGCGGACCCCATGTTCCAGATTTTCGGTGCGCCTTAATTACCTTCCAACGACAGACTGGGGCAGCTGAAAGGGCCCTTTTGCTGGACATGATTGGCCGGAAGAGAGGGACAGTAGCCACTGAGGAAGAAGAGGCGGAGACTGTCGCTGAGATAAAATACGCAGAGTGTTTTGGAATGAAATAAAGAGCTTCTGGGAGACTGCTGGAGTACGCCCACGAGTCCGGGAGATTTGGAGCGCCGCCTGAAATGATCAACTCGAGAATTCCCAGTGGTATTGTGTTTACAATTTGATGGAGAACTGATCTTCAAGTAAAAACCTTCAACTTCGACTGTTGTGTTGTAAATAGCAACTATTTAATCAAGATAAGAACGAGTCTTTCTTTGTATATATATAGGGCTGAGTATTCTTTGATCTATCTAGATCAAGACATTACATTGTTATTTCACAATTTTAAAAATCATAAGGATTTTCCATTTTAAAATGTTATCTTTTCGGCATACATTTAAAAATAAAATCATTTCTGCTCATAATGGTAATTTCTGGATTTTTGTGTTGGATTACAAAAAATGTCCTGAAATGGAATAGTTCAGAAAAAAATTAAAATAATTAGGAGTAGTTATATATTGGAATTACTGCCAGTCAAAGTAAAAAGCAAAAAAGTATTTTGTTGCTTTAAAAATCAAAAATTGACTAATCATAAACTATATGTGAAGGTGAAAAAGAAACGGAAGGAAATCATTAGTTGTACTTGAAAGGATTTGTGAAATGAATTTCTTTACTTGTATCCACAACATAATTTAAATAGACTTTTTTTTCACAATTATTAAATTGCACTTCTGATAAGTTAATAACGCTTTTTAACTGTTAAACGGACGAGAAAAAAATCCCTATATTTTTATAAGAATTACTTCTTTGTCTCTCTTCATAAAAAGCTGTTTGTGTACGCATTCCCGTATTAAGTAGGGCGGTATTATGTAAGACAGCATTCCCTATTAAAAAATCCACCAGAATTTCTACAGAAAACAGAATATAACTCTTAACAATTAAGGGACTTTATTTTGTCTCCTTGACTTAAAGAAATTTGACCTTTTTGCTAGTAATTTCTTGTCACCTTTTTCTTTATTACAAAAAACTTTTTAGCCCAGAATTTCTCTATTTTCATAATTTTTATGGACCTTTTGCCTGATAGAAAATTTTTTAAGAAAAATAAATACTTTTTAATACATGGAAAAGGTAATTCAACTATTAATTATATATGGTTGACAGACTTGGTTCAATAAAGAAAAAATTGGAGACTTTTAATAATCTGTATAAATAAAAATGAATGCTTGTCTGTTATGCCTTCCTAAACTGTTCATCCGATTGCGATGAAACTTGGTCAGCTTATTGTTTACACGTACGAGAAGGTTATAGAGATAATACAATTATTTAAAATTGAAAAAAATAATTAGGATCTCAACCACATCTATTTACCAAGGATCGATCTCCAAATAACCCGCCTAGGTAAAAATAGATTCTGTAAAAATGTGAAATCCAAGTTAGAAGCATAATATTGTGTAGCTATAGTGCGCAAATCTCATGTAAGTCATTTTTAGAGGTAACACCCTTATCACAGATTATGCGAGAAAGTTTTCGAGAAACCTACCCTGGAAGTTTTAAATTTTAGTGGTTTTCGCAGCAACTACAAAAAATATTGTAGTACAAATAATTTTTCACCATCTTAATTTTCAAAAATTATCTTTTCAACTGCATTAACGATTTTATGATATAAATATATTTTCTATGTTTAGTAAAATTTTAAAATATATATTTTAATCTCATTTTCTAAAATTTAATTTGAGAATTCTGGACGAATATTAAATGAATCACGAGATGCAATAAATAATTTCTTTCATTACCATTCTGAAAGAATACCAATTCTAAAAGAATACACTAATTGAATACATCAAAATGAATGTTTTTTTCTATTTTATATATTGCCATACCGTTCATCCAAAACCTTATCCAATTATTAATTGATTGCATTGAATATTAATTTTTTGGTACCAGCTAGTGAAGTAATACATATTGACTAAATTTATACATTATATTATATTTCACAGTTAATAGTATATGTTGAAAAATCAAACGCAGCAATTGATAGGAGCACAAAGTTTTGACACGAATAGTAGGAACGTTCGACCATAACATTGCAACATACAGGGTGATCAGCGAATAAGCCCTCATTTCAAAATTAAATATCTCTACAAAAAAGATCGATAGAATTATGCGGTAAGCTGTACGTTTGTTAGCAAAACTTTAAAAATAGTGTACAAAAGTTCGAAAATTTAGTTACAAAAATCGTTAACAGATGGTGCTCTGCGATGAAAACTCTTTTTGTAAAAGAGTCTTATAAAAACAATAAAGTGATGCGGTCTTTGAAATCAAAATACAATTTTTTCAAAATGTTCACTTTTCGAAACAATGAGGTGGCCTAATAGAACAATGAAATTTGACATCACGTCTTGCACGTCTGAGCGGAAATGGAATCACATGCAACACCAATCAATGATTCAAGCTCATCTAGAATGGCAGGATTCTATAGACAGTGTCTTTCAATGCTCCCCACAGAAAGAAGTCACAAGGAGTCAGATCGGGAGAATGTGGAGGCCAAGCTATTCCTGTGAAAGTAAATTGCAGATAATCTAATGCGATTACTCTTTTCCCAAAGTATTCATGAAGAAAACGAAAAACTTAATCTGTTCGATGTGGTCGAGCCCAATTTTGTATGAACCAGTCGATACCTGGTCGATCCTCCAACGCTAGTTGAGTGCTGACAAATTGTTCCAAAATTGTAACGTAACGTTCAGTAGTTATCGTTTCTCGCACGAAAACGGGGCCAATAATGCCTCTAGCGCATACCGCAGCCCATGCAGTAACTTTAGGCGAATGCAGTGCTTTCTATTCACACAAATGTGGAATTTCCGAACCCCAAAATCTCCAGTTTTGTTTATTAACGATTCCATTCAAATGAAAATGTGCCTCATCTGTGAACCAGATGCAGCTCACATCAAATCCGTCGTTGTCGATCATTGTTAGAATCTGATTCGCAAAGTCAACCCTTTGTGGCACAGCTTTCCTAGGTATGGCCTGATGACTTTGGAGTTTGTATGGAAGCAGCCGTAGGCTATTTTTTAACATGTTTTGCGTGCTCGCATACTTCAAATCTGTTTCTGATGCAATTCGTCGGATGATTTTCCTAGGAATTTGCTGAACAACTCCAGAAACTTTGGCTGCATTTTCAGGAGTGGCTACAGTTTGCCTAGGCCCAACATTTACCTTTCGATCATCAACCACACTGCCAGTCCGTTCGAATTTCGCGAAGAGCACGCGAATGGTTTTCGCAACGGGTCCAACTGGAACATTGAATCGCTTTTGAAAACTGCGATGTGTTGCCGTAGGACTATGTTCTAATCGGTGAAATTCGAGTATAAAAAAAAACACGTTGTTCAATGGAATACATTATTTCACTTTCTATGATAGCCACTTTTCCCTATCCAACTGTCGTACTGATCACTTAAGGCTTAAGCAAAGACGCTTTCAGTGGTGACGTCAGTAGGGACGTTTTGCCTAGAGACAGACTCCAAACAAACGATTGCTGTGCTTAACTTTCCTAAGTGTAAAATAAATCGTATAAAATATTATTACGGCATCTAAAGTCTTAAAACGCATGATAAGAATTTTAAAAGTTACTTTAAAGTGGTTAATATATGTAAAACAAACATAGCAACCGTTTGTTTGGAGTCAGTCTCTAGGCAAAACGTCATTTTTGACGTCACTCTGAAAGCGTCTATGGGCATTGTGATTTATGCGCCATCTGTTAACGATTTTCGTAACTAAATTTTCTAAACTTTTGTATAGCATTTTTACAGTTTTGTTAATAAACGTACCATATAATTCTATCGATCTTTGCTGTAGAGATATTTAATTTTGAAATCAAAGCTTATTCGCTGATCACCCTGTATAAGAAAGCTGAAAAACCGTGTCCCAGCAGAAAATAATACTAGTTTTTTAAACCCCGCATAGTAGATCACAATACGATTTTCATATGACTTGAACAATAAAAGGAAGTACATAGCTATGGAACTATTAACTAATCAAGACCATCATTATTGTTCTTCTAGGGTAATCGAAATCCTGCATCAGCGTCCCATCTTCATGCTTGAGGAACCTGTCCCAAAGGCAAATTTTAACAGTAATGACAAATATTTTTGAAGAGAAATTAAAGTCAATGTTCTTAACCATAAAATATTATTCATTAAATCTTAATAAATATTTTATCACGCTCAATTAGTAAAGATGTCAAATTTTCTATCTAATTACATTTTCAAATGATTTTCTCCTAACCTGCATTACATACCTCTTTTACATACTTTAGTTAACTGATGTAAGTATTTTATAAGTTGTGCAAGTGAATTTGAATATACGTCCTAAAGTTAATCGCTGGAGGCCAATTTTTTAAAAATACAAAAAATATGTCCATTAATGACCATTCACTGTTTAGGTGTGCTTTAATACTTAGTTTATTTTACCTATTTTTAAAACTAAAATTTTGAAAAATGTTACAATTAATTAATATAAAATCATTTGTTTATTAGAATTTTGACTTAGAAAAGATTTCGAAAAAGAATTTTTTATCAAGCAATGTAAGATTTTTACAAATTAAATTTAATTAAAAATTTAATTATTGAATAAATTATTTATGAAAATTTTTCTGTACTTCTGTCTTTTTACTGCTGCTATTGAAAATTAAAATAAAGAATTGCAATATGAGCTTGAAACTGCTTATCTTTTTCACTTAATCCGCATGTATCTTTTAACGTATAAATTTTTCATAAAAGATAATAAGAACTTTAATGTTTTCATTTTTACTGATTTTCTATGACTTTCTGTAAAACTTTCAATCTCTCTGAGTATTTTAAAATATTAGATATATGTTTAAATTTATTATTTATAATTTAGGCGATATAATGTAAACTTTGAAGACGATTTTCTTCTATTTAACAGTTTAATCTTCTATCTTGCAATTTTCAGTTTTCAAATAACTGAGAAGAAACTGTGCTCTTGTTATTTTATTTTGGAGAAGGATGCTTTCCACTCAACTGAGCTTTTCGAGTTGTTTACTATCTTGTGACAGTTTTGAAAGCTGCTTTGAAATTCTGAACTATTTCCGAATACTTTCAAAACAAGGTAAGTTAGTTTTTGTTAGTTTAATTACAAATGCATTTCGAAACTGAATTAATAAAGCAAAAATAATTTGTTTTTAGCTGAATTTTTTTTAACAAAAGCTTAATTCTAGGGTTGTTGAGCAAAGAAGACAATGACTAAAAACTGGAAACTCAGGGTATGACAGACGCTTTATTTTCATGTATACATGGATTTTTTTTTCTTTTTTACTCTTTGAATACTAATGTTTCAATTTCAAAATTTTCATGAGGACTTAATTTTTTTAATTATATTGCTATACAAAACCCGTCATACCTGTTGGTGCTAGCAAATAAAGAAATGCAAAATTGTGTTTTATGTGGTAGAAATTATAAATAACAAGTGATTTTTAAATCAATTATTAATAAAAGTATAATCAAGTTTTGCAATTTGAAAAGCAAATTAAACATATCTAGATACTTAACATATTTTATGATATTCATATTGTGCTATGTAAAGATAAATTTTCTTAATATTAGTTTGCATGCATTTGCTTAGATTTTTTAAAATCTTGATCACTACTGATACAAAACTTGTTAGTGTTAAGTATTATAAATGTGTAATAACTGCGACTTAAAAGCCCTATTTAAGAAAAATAGTGTCTTCTATTTAAAATAAACTATCGAATCCTTTCATTCAAAATTTCGCCAAAAATAGTCCCTAATGTTGACTACTTTCCATTACTTGTTTTTTGGCGGTTAAAGTTTCTATAGAAAATCAACTTTTTTAAGAAAATTGTGCAAGCAGAAAAAATTTAGTCTGGGAACCATTCGAGCAGAAAAGGAAGCCATAAAATCTCGTTAACCTGAATTGATTGAAGATAGGATCTAATTGATAACGCATCATTTACTTTTCAAACGAAAACTCCAAATACTCAATAGCAGTTTATTTGATAGTAAAGACGAATGTTCACGCCATTAGCTATCAAAAGTAAATGTTTTCTATCAATACAACTTGTCCTCTAATGAAGAAATTGCGATTTTTTTTCAATGCTATACTAGTGATGATGATGAAGAAATTCAGAAATTTCTCATGGCAGTAGACATAGAGTGACCTTCAGATATCTGGCATGTGTTAGAAATCCCATAGCAAAAACGTTGAAGGGCATTCAGATGCCTCCAATATTTCAGAAATAACCTTATGCCATGCAAGATACTGACATAAGGAGAAATAGTTTTTCTAGTTTTTAGCCTAGAAGATGCGTTTTTACATTTTTTTTTACAGAAAAATATATGCGTTTCGAATAGCTGCATATAATTTAGGAAATTATTTTAAAAATTTATATCATTATATTCGTTAAATTAAAAAAAAATTGAAATGGGCAAAATGGCTAAATTATTAGTTAAATAATATCCCAGTGGTACAAATAATACTATAACAATTCTATAATAAATATAAAAGTCTATTTTTACTAATATATTTTTTACATTGCAAAAAATATTTTGTCATATTTCCCGTTATTGTCATGTACTTACCTTTTCAACAGTTATTTATCAAAAAGCATTAAAAAAATTTCTTTACACCCATTTTTGCCATTTGGAACAATCATGTGAATCTTATAAATGAAAATAAAGACCTGTAGCCAATTGGCAACATGATACACTATAAGGGTTAAAATTAAAAATGCGATCTAATTATAGAATTTCACCAATGAATATTATTATAATAAAAGAATTTCATTGATTTATTAAATGCATGAAAGCTTTCGCCCTGATTATGTTTTTAGGACTTTTAATTACACTGATGGAAAAAAATCCCAACACTAGGAAGGAGCTGTGCTAGATAAACGAAATTTGGTAGGCTTGTGTACACATCTAAAAGATGACGTCGATTCAAATTTCGAGCTACGCGCGTAAGTGTGGCGCTAGTAGCGACACTATGAACATACAAATGAGGTTTGCTTTAAATAAGCGCTGTAAGGTTCGTGATCGTTATTTACAGTTGAGATTTGACGCAGTGGGATAATGTTAGTCAGGGATGCCTCTGAGAAGACGAAGAAGCCCTTATCAACAGCTCACTCAGTTTGAACGAGGTCGTGTTATAGGGCTACGAGAAGGTGGGTTTTCTTTCCGCGTTATTGCTGTAAGACTTGGCAGAAATGTATCCACTGTGCATGAGTATTGGAGGCAGTGGTCAAGGGAAGGTACTGCCTCAAGAAGACCAGGTTCCGGACGGCCACGTGGTAATACTGAGAGGGAAGACCGTCGTATTCGGCGTATGGCTGTATTCGGTATGGCTGTGGCTAATCGTACTGCGTCTGCAGCTGAAATTCGAGCTGCAGTTGGCACCACAGTGACACAACGAACTGTTGCAAATCGGTTACTTCAAGAACAGCTCCGAGCCAGACGCCCTGTACAGTGCATTCCACTGACTCCAAACCACTGCCGTTTGCGACATGAGTGGTGTCAAGCTAGAGCTCATTGGAGGACGGAGTAGAGATCTGTTGTGTTTTCTGATGAAAGCCGGTTCTGCCTTGGTCGCAGTGATAGCCGTTTGTTGGTTAGAAGGAGGCCAGGTGAACGCCTGCTAGTGACCTGTCTGCGGCCTAGACACACAGGGCCTACTCCTGGAGTTATGGTTTGGGGAGCAATTTCGTATGACAGCAGGAGCACTCTCGTAGTTATCCCACGCACCCTGACCTCAAATTTGTACGTCAGTCTAGTGATACAACCAGTTGTGCTGCCATTAATGAACAGCATTCAAGGGGGTGTTTTCCAACAGGATAACGCTCGCCCTCATACCGCTGTTGTAACCCAACATACTCTACAGAGTGTCGACATATTGCCTTGGCCTGCTAGATCACCAGATCTTTCTCCAATCGAGCACGTATGGGACATCATTGGACGACAACTCCAGCGTCATCCAAAACCAGCATTAACCGTCCCTGCATTGACCACCCAAGTGCAACAGGCATGGAACCCCATCCCACAAACTGATATCCGACACCTGTACGACACAATGCATGCACGTTTGCATGCTTGCATTCAAAATTCTGGCGGTTACACCGGTTACTAATGTACCAACATTTCACATTTGAAATGGCTCTTCTCGCCAATTGCTCTACCGCTGATCTTGAAACTTTAATCAATTAAATATGTTACCTAGACAAATGTATTCCTAAAATTTCATTACTGTACAATAATTTTTATTGGTGTTGGGATTTTTTTTCCATTAGTGTATATATTCTAATCAACATTTGAAGTCAGCTTTGTCAGTTTGAATTTATTTGGTTGATTGATAACTTTTGTTGTTGCTTTCTACTGGATAGTTTTCATGCAGATTCCATGCAGATTTCAGGAAGATCCCTCCAAATCTTTTTACTTTATTCGAAATTGAAATATAAAGCTTTTGAGTACTTACCGCATATGTTTGACAACAGTAGATTTGCCTGACCCACCGGTACCTACAAAAAAAAATTCTTTTTTCAGTTTACACGGATATAAAAAAAAAAGAGCAATTATTTCAAAAATTTGTATTTGTTTTGAGTAATTTCTGTCAGTGTACAAATGAAAGAAAAAATTGGGCCAAGAATTCTGCTAATACCACAGTCAATGCTTCTCATATCTGCTAATTAAAAGTTTTTAATTTTTTAATTATTTTTTTTAATTTTATCAAAACTTTTTAAAATATTTATACATGTCATAAAATCAAACTGAAATTCAAAAACTTCAAAACACGTTGAATTGAATATGCTTTATAAAACAATAAAATATGTTTGAGTTTATCAATAAATATGTTTAAGTTTTATTTTTTACTGATTTTAAGCAAAAATAGTCAGGAAAGGCATGCCATTTAATAGGGAAAAAATTCTTTAATTGACTTTAATTACTGCTTTTTCTCTTTTATTATTATTTTTTATTTTTGTTTTCGCCATAGAACCGAAAGAAAACAGTCGTTTTTCTTCTCCTGAAAAGTCGCCTCAAGTTAAAAAAGTTTTTTAAAAATTGTAAGGAAAACATTTTATAACCTAAATATGAAAAACTGTTGCGGTTTTTACAATATTTGCACTTTTATTTTCTCATATTTTTACCTGCGTTTTACAATATGAATTATACAAGGTAATATAATGGGTGATATTTTTATAACTAGGATTGAGTTCGGCATCAAAAATTAGGTCCTAGAAAGATTCTGTATTTTCTGAAATATATATAATAATAACAAGAAAAAGTAAAATTTTACGTGATGTGAAAATGTTTTATTGGATCGGCTTTCTTCAAATAAATCGATGTTTTCCGGCAAAAATATTGCTAAAGGTCAAATATCAGCAAATACAACCATTATTAAAATATATATTTATATAAAGACTCTTTTATAATTCGTCTCGTACTTCCTTTTTCATTGATAAATAACAATAGATTTAACAATAATTCTAAATGGAATTTTCCAAATTAAAAAAATCGTATTTATTTTTATTGCTTTAGTATACGTAGATAAATCCACTAATGACCTACAGGGTTAAGATAAGATATCGCTGAAGAACGTGAATCAGTTCATGAAGGTTATAGTTTCTATCTTCGATCTATGCTCTTAACCAAAATTATTCAAAAACTGTTGAATAGTATGATTTTCGGTTTGATGAATTAAGGGTACGACATGTTTGAAAAACATGGATCGAAAAAAGTTGGTTGTGGCTTTTTCTCTCCGTCTATATTAGTAATCAAAATTATTTAAAAAGTTGTAATCTAATTTGTTTTAACAATGAGTCTCTCGCTGTTGCCCATTTGGTTTGCACTACGTTTTCCTCCATGCAAAACATAAAGGTAGGTCCAGTTACTTCAGCAATTTCTTCAAAAAAGAAATCTATTTCCATTTTTCGAGATAGCTCAAACTTCTACTTTATGTGCCTTAACAGCTCTTGGGCTGATAGAAAATATCATTTTCCTCTTTTATCATGAACGCTTGACTCTGGGACTTGGCTAAATTTACTGCATCCTCTGGGAGTAGAGCCATCATCTGCATTGTTAGCAATTGAAAAGAAATCAAAGCGTTTAGGAATTCAAATCATTTACAGCTATTGTTTACGACCGATTTTATAAGACAAATTTTTTAAATTAGGATCATTTAGGTTAATTGGGTTAGAATTTTTTAGGCTTCGTGATTTTTTCAGTTTAAAATTATGTTATGATTTGAGGAAAAAGATTTATATTTTTGTGACTTCCGCAAAGTTTATTTAACATTGATTTTTATAAATTAATTCATTAAGTAAAAATATTCATTTGCAGACAATTCTTAATTACCCAGGTGTTCCCAGTTACTTTTGAGACTAAGAAGTAATTGGAATCCGCGTTTCGGCTTCTGATATTAATTTCAAATTGATTTAAAGATAATATATTTCAAAATATGTGAAGCTATTACATATTCATTTTGAATGTGCCTTCCTGCCTGTTAAAATTATCCCGAAGTGACGTTTATTTTACTGTTTTTCTGCAAAGGTATCTACTGTTTAATAGAATATCCCGTTTAATACCTTTAATTTGAAATAATTTATGATAATTCTATCTGAAATTTAATAATAACAGAAATGCCTGAACATTATGCTCCACGAAAAGAAATATTTAGAGCTTTCGAAACTGTTATTAAAAACTAAATTTTAAATGCAAAAGTAATGTATTTCTAGATCATACGATTGATTAAAAAACTGTCTCTTAATTTGGCATTATATCATTGGCGGGCATGAGCGCTACTGTATTTTTATATTTAAAATTACTTCCTGCCATATAATTACTATTCCAAATGTATGAAAACTGTAGATTTTATTACATTAAAAATTTGCTCTCATTTACCCCAGAGATAAAATTGTCAGGGGTACTAACCTGTTTCTCAGAAGAAAGTCCAAAACAGAAAATTGGAGCTTCCTCGAAATAAGTTATGTCCTTTAGATCCAAGAGTACATAACTTAGCAACTTACCTTGCTTATAATTGGTGTAATGAAAGAATAAATATTATGACAGTTCTGATTTCATATTTTCTGAAGATAGTTGCAACTTAAACTAAGCAAATGTTAAAAAATAATATTGCAAGATGCGGGAAAATGTTTTCCTTCTTCCACTGGAACAGGGATGGTGAACCAGCGGCACACGTGCCATCTATGACACGTGACAGAGTATTTTGGGCATGCCGCCGATCAAAATGATTTGCATTTTAAGGTTTTCAAAACGACTTGCATGTGACTTCATTTGATGAACTGATTATGTTTCAATTCGATCGGTTGGATCGAAGAATTTGAAATGAGACTGATTGATTTCCAGTCAAGTTAAATATGCATTCAAAAATTTATTGAAACATGGACAAAGTTGGAATTGATTGATGCAGAAAGTTTAACAAACAACATAACAACAAATGCCGGTCACGAATTTTGCAAACATGAAATTCAATTCAAATTTTTAACTCTTTGAAGAAGCTGTTACATGTTATTTTAAGCATATTTTTATCTATGCCTGCAGTCATTTTCAGTAATGAATAGCATTAAAATATTTTAGAAATCGTTTGGCAGATGACTCCAATTTAGCATGCTTTATGAACATCTTACAATCCTAATGTAAATTATTTGTCATCTAATCTACTATGACAGAACTCAGAATAGTATTACTTTAATTTGAATCACACGTATATAACTAAAACATTTACTACTATACAGTGAAAAATGTATTTTTTCGTAGTAAATGAATAGTTTTGAATAGTTAGTAATTACTTTTTTTACCTTCCCAATAATTACAGGCCAAAATTATTTGACGGCACGTGTATACTTTATTAGGCATTTCTTTAGAAAAATTGGCATGCAGATCCATAAAGGTTCTCCGCCCCTGCTCTAGAATGTCTTAAACACGATTCATAAGTTCCAATTTACTAATACCCAATTACTCCATGTTTCCAGTTGCCCTGCCTAGCTCTAACTAAAAAGAAATTGCAACCTGGGAGTAATTTTTAAATAATTTAAAAATAGAAATCTCTAAAATTCTTAAACATAAATGTCTATTTTAAATATAATTTCTTTCAAACTAAAGAAATTGGAATTTCACTCCTAATGATTACAATTCCAATAAGAAGCTTAAAAAGCTTTTAACAAGCATCTTAAACCTTGAATCATTTTTTGCCCAGATAAAGAGAATCGATCTTCTTTCTAAAGAATTAAACGAAACTGCACTTGTGAATTTTTATATACTTTCCTGCAATTGCTTTGGATAACTCATAGACAATATAACTTGCTCATTTTTGTTATCTCTTATAGAAGAATATTACTTCAAAAGGTAATGAAATTTTCCATCATCTCATCTCATCTTAATATCAATAAAAGTAATAGAGACTGTGTGTGTTTCACATATTTTCCTAAGCAACCGACACATATTCAACCAAATGTTGCCTACGTATTATGTAACAAAAAATTATGGAATATATGGGGATAATAATGTCAACTTTTCTATGTACAAAATTTAAACATTAAGTTTAAAAATTGACAAAAATTTCGCCTTTTTTACATGTTGAACTTCACTAACACTAGTTTTTTAAATTTATCTTTTATTTTTATTGTTTTAAAATTTTTGTTTAACCATGCTTAAAACTAAATTTTAGTAAATCAATGAAACGAAAACAACCTTTTTTACTCTTCAACCTTTATAAACAAAATTTGCAATTCTAATACAGTAAATTATAATAACTTAGGGAGAAAAGTTGCTATCGGCGGTATCTAAGAATCGCGTGGTTCGATTAATATTCTAAATATTTAAGTAAGTATAAAGATTTTAGGTTTTAAAAAGATTTTGTAAATCATAATTGACACAAAAATAGATTTACTTTGAGAATATTATACATGAAAGAAATTCAGCCCCGAGCGATGCTGTATATTTACACTAATAGTTTTATAAAATTTCAGACTCCAGTATCAAGATTATACTGTAATTATAGGGAATTCAAAATAAAGTAAGAGGAAAGCTTAGAGAGATGCTGAATTTATGTATATTTGAAGAGTTGAATATAATCTTCTTGAAAAACAGCTTTCATTTTGAATGTAGTTTTATAAAATAGAGTAAAGATTATTTCTGTTTTAAATTAAATTTTGTCAATAGTCCGTTAGGATTCCGTTTAGAATTATTTAAATAAAAGATGTTACAATATCAACTTCAATTACCCTTGATTTTTGGCATTTCATGAGTTGGGCTTCCGTTGAATAAATAGAGAGTGGTTATAGTTAAACTTTCCATATAAATAACATCATACAACGCGAACGGGTAAACGAATTGCCACAAAATTTCGTATATAGACTGTACTCTAGATGCGCTCCTGAAAATTCAGGGAAAAAATTCATCCTTAGCTCCAAAATGTCCACAAGAAGGCACCTTTTTCGGAAAAACATTAATTTTGAGCACATTTATTGACCAAACAATTTTAACAATTTTACAGAAGCAATTTTAACATACACTGATGGGAAAAAAATCCCAACACTATGAAGGAGCTGTGCTGGATAAACGAAATTTGGTAGGCGTGTTTATATATCTAAAAGATGACGTCGATTCAAATTTCGAGCTACACGCGTAAGTATGGCGCTAGTAGCGACTCCATGAACATGCAAATGAGGATTGCTTTAAATAAGAGCTGTAAGGTTCGTGATCGTTATTTACAGCTGAGATTTGACGTAGTGGGTTAATGTTAGTCAAAGATGCTTCTGAGAAGACGAAGAAGCCATTATCAACAGCTCACTGAGTTTGAACGAAGTCGTGTTGTAGGGCTACGAGAAGGTGGGTTTTCTTTCCGCGATATTGCTGTAAGACTTGGCAGAAATGTATCCACTGTGCATGAGTATTGGCGGCAGTGGTCAAGGGAAGGTACTGCCTCAAGAAGACCAGGCTCCGGGCGGCCACGTGGTAATACTGAGAGGGAAGACCGTCGTGTTCGGCGTATGGCTGTATTCGGTATGGCTGTGGCTAATCGTACTGCGTCTGAAGCTGAAATTCGAGCTGCAGTTGGCACCACAGTGACACAACGAACTGTTGCAAATCGGTTACATCAAGGACAGCTCCGAGCCAGACGCCCTGTACAGTGCATTTCACTGACTCCAAACCACTGCGTTTGCGACGTGAGTGGTGTCAAGCTAGAGCTCATTGGAGGACGGAGTGGAGATCTGTTGTGTTTTCTTATGAAAGCCGGTTCTGCCTTGGTCGCAGTGATAGCCGATTGTTGGTTAGAAGGATGCCAGGTGAACGCCTACTAGTGACTTGACTGCGGCCTAGACACACAGAGCCTACTCCTGGAGTTATGGTTTGGGGAGCAATTTCATATGACAGCAGGAGCACTCTCGTGGTTATCCCCCGCACCCTGATTGCAAATTTGTACGTCAGTCTAGTGATACAACCTGTTGTGCTGCCATTCATGAACAGCATTCAAGGGGGTGTTTTCCAACAGGATAACGCTCGCCCTCATACCGCTGTTGTAACCCAACATGCTCTATAGAGTGTCGACATGTTGCCTTGGCCTGCTAGATCACCAGATCTTTTTCCAATCGAGCACGTATGGGACATCATTGGACGACAACTCCAGCGTCATCCAAAACCAGCATTAACCGTCCCTGCATTGACCACCCAAGTGCAACAGGCATGGAACCCCATCCCACAAACTGATATCCGACACCTGTACGACACAATGCATGCACGTTTGCATGCTTGCATTCAAAATTCTGGCGGTTACACCGGTTACTAATGTACCAACATTTCACATTTGAAATGGCTCTTCTCGCCAATGGCTCTACCTGTGATCTTGAAACTTTAGTCAATTAAATATGTTACCTAGACAAATGTATTCCTAAAATTTCATTACTGTACAATAATTTTTTCTTGGTGTTGGGATTTTTTTTCCATCAGTGTATATTGACTAGTTTCTGATCACCTTGTTATCGAAACACATTAAGTCAAAGTTAGGGGAAAAAATAACACTACACTGTTTGAGAAAGAAAAAAAAAACAGTTTCGTTTGCAGAAACAAGAACAGATTAGAGCGAAATTGTGAAAAAAAAAGGTACTTGTTAATCGCGTCCAGGATGACGTAGGTAAAGGTACTTGCTCCATGTGACCACCTTTATTCACCTGCAAAATTTCAATTCGACAGACAGCATATTGTAACTGATGAGTTGTGATTCTTTGCACTTGAAGTGCTACATAGTTCTTTAAGTCCGACAACGTCGCAACAAGATTCGGTCGTTATTACAGGTGGAAACATCGACATAATAGCAGTACGCTGTTTGAGGGGGAAAAACAGTTTCGTTTCCAGAAAAAAGAACATATTAGGGCGAAATAGCATAAGACAAGCAGTTGTTAATCACGACCACGAGGATGGCGTAGGGAAAGGTGCATCATGTGACCACTATTATTCACCTACAAAATTTCAGCACATCGTAACTGATCAGTTGTAACATTTCGCACATGAATTGCTATGTAGTTTTTTAAGTTCTTCAATGTCGCAACAAGATACCCTCATCATTACAGTTGGAAACATTGGCACAAAACATGACAACGACGGCAAGCATTTCTTACCCTAACCTGTTTAACATAAAGCTTCCTCTTCTTCGAAAGCATGCTAATCTCGACATTTTTTCCTGGATCTGACAGATTTTCCAGGTTTTACATTTTATTACTCCTAATTCTTGTTCTGGATTGTTAATATTGTTTCAGTATTCTGTTTTTCCCGTTTATTGAGTTAAATTTAATGTTTTTCTGAAAAAGGCGCCCTCTGGTGGTCATTTTAGAACTTTTTTTCCAAAATTCTGAGAGCGAATCTCGTGTATAATAGTCTATACACCGAATTTCGTTGCCATCCGTTCATCCGTTTGCGTTGTAGCATACTGTCTATAAGGGGAATTTAACTATAGCCACCCTGTATACTGGAATGGTGCATAACAAACTATCACAGTAATATAATAGGTATATTTCTTTCATTTGATTAGTATACTTTTCAATTCCTAATTTGATTTTAAAAAACCATGAGAATCTTTATATTAAATAGCACAGTTTTATTGGTTAAAGTTTCACAAAGAAAAACTGTGAATCTAAAAATCTAATTAACATCTCTTTGAATATATAAATATTTGTATGTAATGAGTCCTAGGATACGAAAGAAAGTATCTGAAAATAAAGAAAATTCTCATTTCGGTTGAAAATCTCTGAGAAAGAGTTTTTGAAACGATTTTGGTAAGAATTTATACATCTATGAAATCCTTACAGCTAAAAACATTTCTAATGTAGTAAGATGTAAATCGAAATAAACCATGACTGTATAAATTTCGAAAATAGATATAAAGAGTCGAGAAATATCTGTTTTTTTTAAATGGAAAATGCTCTGAAATTCGCATTTCTTCTTTCAGAATTTAAAAAAATCTGCAAAACTCAAATACAGTTTTTAAAAGCATTTCAAGAATCGAATGTATTTTTAAGTGAAATATTCCGATGTTATTTTGAAATTCTTCTAGGCTATTTATTCAGCTTTGTTGTCAAATGTGCTTTGAGATCTTTAATAATAATAGTCGTTGCCTATCGCTCGTGTTTTTCGTTGCTGTATTTAGAAATTTTAGAAATTTGCTTAAAAGAATTTAGATCAATAATTTTCTTAAAACTATATGTAAAAAGATTTAAGAGCACTGAATTAGGCATAGATACTTTAAAATGTTGTATTACAATGATCTTGAAAAAAATTTATTTGCATTACTGCAATTTTAACCTCTTTAGGATATATTTTAAATATTTAATAATTTATACAAAAATAGTTTACAAAAATAATCATAAAAATACTGATCTTTATTAAACAAACGTGATTGAGGCAATAATTACGGAATATAAATTAAAAATTTATGTCAAAGGGAATTTTTAATACTTAATTCTACATAACTTATACTCATTTAAATAAAGTTAACCAACTTTAGTGGCTAAGAAATTCGTAGTAAAATTATTAACTCCTTATTTTATTTTTGAATGTAAGAAGTAAAGTTACTTAACACAGAAATTTTCACAGAATACAACAATTTTCAGATTATGAACTTTAATTAAATTTCCAAAATTATTATTTTTTTAATTACAAACCTTTTTGAAACATACAACATTTTTGAAAAAAATCATCTACAATAAGATTCTATTCAGTTTAAATTTTGTACACGCTTTTTAATTATTCCCATCGAGAGGTTTCCTAGCATATTTGAATTTTGAAATAATTTAGCAATTTATTTTCATCTAAATTTTGATTTGATATTTTAATTTTTGAAAGTAAATTCAGCCTTAGTAGAAAAAAATTAAGTTATCACATTGACTGGCACAACTGATTATTAAAAACGTATAATACTTAAGCAGAAATAAAAATCAATGTTCATTTTTAAACAACTTTATACCTTTTTGATTAAATCATATATGTTGTTTCAGCAAGCTTTATTAATTTTCCCATTATTTCTGATAATTAATTTGGTCCAAAATGGTATCTTTAAAATATTTTTTAAAATTAGTTCTGCTTATTGGACATAAAAAGCTTTTGAAATTTATTTTAACCGACATTTTTTATCGCGTGCTCAAAGTCTGAAAATATATAAGTAAATGAACATTTATTAGTACAAGCTAAAAAGTTGTTAAATTATTTAGAAGAAGCCTTCTATTCTTTTTACTTACTTATGCCAAAATTCTAATAATTGTTATCAGAAATATTGTGACATTAATATTTTGTCTTCCCTTCATAAGGGGACTTAAATCATTGTATATCATTCTTAAACAAGCTTTAAAACTTTTTACATTTGCAAGCAGTAGCAGTAAAATGTCTTCAACACTGCCTGTTTTTATGAGCAAAAAATTAAAATACAGAAATGACCCTAACGAGGAAAAAATTTTATATTAAAAATATATATAACTATATTATTTATTTATATTATATTAACGTTATTTTTTATTAATTTTATTATTTTATATTAAAAATATATAATTAAGTTATTAATTTTTTATTTAAGGATATTTTAATTTTTGAAAATAAATTAACTTTAGTAGAAAAAAAGTAAAATTTTATCGCCATGACTGGCACAACTGATTATTCAAAACATATATTGCTTAAGCAGAAATAAAATGCAATGTTCATGAATGAAGTAAACGCAAGTTTAGTTATATTAACATCCTATTGTAAAGAAACACTAGGGCTATTTTGGTAAGGACTATGTAACTTTGAATCGCGACCAGATGACGATTGCGACACCTGATCTGGCAACCCCTTATCAAACTTTCACACCACACCAAGGGAGGATGTTTGCCCCGACTAATTTGGCATGCAACAGACCTGAATACACGATGTTTCTTCGGTGGATTAGGGTTACGAAAATGAAACCGTGCTGTTCCGAATCCGAGACATTGCCACCAGGCCACCGCGGCCTTAGTAAACATAAATATTCTGAATGGATGAATGGATTGCAGCGAAATTTGGTGTGTACACTATCGGATTGGCAACTAAGTGATTGCAATTTTGTGGGTAGACGGACTTAACACTTTTTTTTTTGTTTCGCTAACGTGGTCAAAGCATCTAACCAATATTTTTTCTTATTGTTTGGGCTTCTACCTTTAATTTAGTAAAAAGATTATATCGATTAGTGCTTTAGTTTTGTTTCTATCCCAGTTTAAAAATGGAAGAACAGGACGTGCACTTCAGACTTATTTTATTGTATTACTTCCGAAAGGCAAGAACGCATCGCAAGCACAAAAGAAGTTATGTGGCGTATATGGAAATGAAGATTTGAAAGAAAGGCAGTGTCGAAATTTGTTTGCCAGATTTCGTTCTGGAGATTTTTCCCTGAAAAAAGCTCAACGATATGGCAGTCCAGTCAAAGTCGATGAAACCCATATCAAGGCCATTATTGATTCAGATCGTCATAGCACAATACGTGATATTGCAGAGAAGCTCAATGTATCGAATACTTGGTATTGAAAAAAAATTAAAAATGCTTGGTTATGTGAAGAAACTCGATTTATAGATCCTTCACCAGCTTAAAGAAATTCGACGCAACGCATTAGCATTTGCGATTCGCTTCTGAAACGCAACGAAATTAATCCCTTTCTGAAAAATCTAATTACTGGCGGCGAAAAGTGGATCGTTTAAAACAACGTTAATCGGAAGTGATGGGTGATGCAAGGTGAACTAGCCCAAACGATATCAAAAGCGGAGATTCACCAAAAAAAGGTTATGCTGTCAGTCTGGTGGGATTATAAAGGAATTTTGTACTTTGAACTTAAGCCACAAAACCAAACGATCAATTCAAATGTGTATGTTCACCAACTCGCTAAACTGTACGTTGCAATTCAAGAAAAGCGGCCAGTATTGTCAAATCGTAGGGGTGTTGTTTCCCACCATGATAACGCAAACCCCCACACGTCTTTGGTCACTCACCAAATATTATTGGAACTGGATTGGGATGTTTTATCACATCCATCATATAGCCCTGATCTTGCGCCTTCAGATTACTATTTTTTTCGTTCCATGAAGAACTCCTTAAAGGGGGAAATTTTTAATAGCGCTGATGATGTCAGATCACATTTAATTCAGTTTTTTGATAGCAAAGATCAGAAATTTTACGAACGTGGAATTTTTACACTGCCAGAACGATGGCAAAAGGTCATTGACAAGAACGAACAGTATCTAAGTTAATAAAATTATATTTTTAAACAAAAATTTTGAATTTACCTTTTTATTTGAAATCGGCAATCACTTAGTTGCCAACCCAATATTATACACGAGATGCGCTCATAGAATTTCGAGAAAAAAAAAAGTTTCCATATGTCGACCAGAGGGCGATTTTTCCAGAAAAACATTAAATTTAACTCAATAAAGTAGAAAACCGGAATTCTGTAGCAATATTAACTACCTATAAAAATAATTCTGCGTTATAAAATGTAAAACTGAGCAAAAATGTCATTTCTTCGAAAAAAATGTCGAGAGTTGCATGCTTTCGAAGAAGAGGAAGCTTTATGCAAAACAGATTTGAGTAAGAAATGTTTGCAGTCGTGTTTTGTGACGATGTTTTCATCTGTAATGATAAGGGTATCTTGTTGCGACGTTGAAAGACTTAAAAACTAAGTAGCAATTCATGTGAGAAACGTCACAACTGATCAATTACGATGTACAGCGACAATGTCGATTTGAAATTTTCTAGGTTAATAAAAGTGGTACCATGGAGCACCTTTCCCTACGTCATCCTGGACGCGATTAACAGCTGACTTTTTTTTTTTTTTTTTTTTTTTTTTACAATTTTGCCCTAATCTGATCTTGTTTCTGCAAACAAAACTTTCTTTTTTCTTAAACGGCGTTCTGTTATCTTTTTCCAAACTTTTACTTAATGTGGTTCGATAACAAGGTGATCAGAAACTAGTCAATACATGGTGAAACTGCTTATGTGTTCCTTTTTGGTAGTTTATGAGTTAAAATTAAAGTTTTTTCGAAAAAATAGCCCTCTAATGAAAATTTCGGATTTTTTTTTTTTTTTGAAATTCCTTGAGCCCATCTCGTGTATAGTCTATATACCAAATTTCCTTGCAATCCATTCAGCCATTCGCGTTGTATGATTCTGTTTATAGAGGAATAACAATCACCCATTGTATATTCATCCAAATGTATGTAGTTAAATTTATTAATTCTGAACTAATTTTGTTTGCCATTTTGCTGTGGTAGGTAATGTTTTGGCTTCCGGACCCTAGGGCTCTAGATTTGAGGCTCTATTCCTGCAAACAATTGACGTGTAGAAGGGTGTGGAGCACTTTAAATTCATCGGGACAGAACGTCGTCTTGTTGGTGTGGTGGAGAAATTTGAAAAGACAGCTGTCAACTCAGTGTCCTCGTCATTATGTGATCTCGGTTCAAAATTAGGAGATTATTTCAATAATAACGGTAATGTAACTAAACTTGAATCAACTTATAATTATATATGATTCAATAACTCGTGCCGAAATTTTATTTTAAAAATAAAAAACCAGCTATAATATTATTTAAACGGTTGAGGAATAATGATAGGTGTATTGTTTTCTGTTTCTTATTTTTTTAAATACAACAATTCTAACCAACAAGAATATTTTATTGAAATAAAAAAGGGAAAACAAACACAAATTGTTTCGAAAATAGGGTGTTTCTTTAAAAAAAATAAAGGAAAACTAATCTATTTGTGTGAGTACAAAATAATAGAATTCTGTTTTTGATACTCGGACCATTACAATCTAATAGTAAGTTGTTTTTCTGTTTAAATTTTCTAATAAAAAATGAATGCAAAGAAAGCGAATACTCTATCTAAATCCTATTGTATGAAATTAAATTAACAATTTCAAAAACAAATTTTTAGTTTCAATATAGTTTGTTCTTTATATACATACATACATACACACACACGCATATATATATTAGAGCGTTATTTTTCAAATTTTCTTTCTTAGTGATACAGGATCAACGAAAAATTAATACGTTTATATGTACAAAAAGCAATATCGCAGCTTCTGTTTTTAAAGCAGCTTTTATACGCTCCTATAAATAAGTTAAAAAATAATTTGTTTATGGCTTTGTAAAATTAAAATTAGGCGTAACTACTAGAGCCTTATTTACAGAAAACGAAATCTATTTTCCATCATTTTCAAGAAAAATTTCTTCTCGTTATTTCTCTTCCATAGAACTATGCCTTGATTCTTTTGAGAACATTAAAAATAAAATAAATCTCATTAATTTTGTGTGGATTTCTCAATAATTTGAAAAATATCTTGAAATCACCACATGTCAAGCATATTTCCTTATATTGCTACATCATGTGAACTATTGCCAAATCATCATTTTTACAGTGCTTTCCATGATTGGTGCAAAAAAAAGCCATAATTCTTTCCGAGAAAATCCATTTACATTGTTTTAAATTCCTTATAAAGTTATATGATCTTATTATTTTTATATCAATAGGTAAAAATATCATCTGTGGGGTGGAGGGGGAAATTTTCACCGTGTAAATCGCATCATTTTTGTTTTACATGAATTACAAAGTGCTCTGTACGTTCATGAATATTTTTAACGGCCATTTAAAATGCTTTGGTATGAATGATGTTTTATGAATATTAGAATCTAAGGTCTTGTGCATCGTTTTCAAATGACAAGAAATGCAAAACATAGCATTTAAAAAGGGCCATTTTTCCTATTTGGGAAGGAAAATGCATTTTCTTCTACAGGAAAGGAAAACGCAGTAAATGTATTTTTAAAAAGCGATGTGTTGAGTTAGTGATCCAGATTTTTAAACGACTTATGGGACGCTAGTAGATTACTTCTCCATTTTGAATTTACTTACGACACATTTCAGACTTAGCAAGGACCTCGGTGGCCAGGTCTCGGCTTCGGAACCGGAGGAATTCAAGTTCGTAAACTTATTCCACCAAATAATTGTAATGTAAGCTGGTATTAGTGTGTTCATATTAAATCTGCCGGGGACCAACTGTCCTCTCAGTAGCTTGGTGTGGAAGCTTGGAAGAGAGGAGAACCAGCTCAAGTGTTATCATCGTCATCAGACAGAGGTTTATAACTACGAGGTGTTCCAAAAATAGTCCTCGTGTAGCTTTAAAATGGAACGTTAACATAATTAAACTGAATTGTGGCTTAGCAAAGAAAGTTCACTCTAAATTAGATTCCGATTGATGCGCTTTATAATGTTAGAGAAGCTATGTCATGCGATTATCAGCTTTTCGGACACTAAGAGATAAAGCATATATCAGCCCTATGTAAAAAGAAAATAATAACTGGAGTCGCCCCCCTCCCCCACACACAATAAATTCTATTTTTAAATTGTTACATTACGATTTCAAATAGTAGCATAAAGCTCTGTTTGTTGTTGTTGTTGTTTCGTTTTTTTCCAAGAAAAATGGAGAGGGGAAAGTGATTTTAAATTAAATTTTTGCCTTAAAGTAAGGCTTTTTTTTAATTTTTCAAGTTTTTGAAAAATTGATCACTGTGGCGGCATTTAAAACAGTAAACACACAGTATAACACTTTTATAAAATTATTTTCTTTTCTCTAATTTTTTAATCCTCGAAGAAAAATACTTGTTCGCAATCTTTGACCATCCTGCTTTTTTCGACTCTCTCGAATTTTTGAAGAAAATAATGCAGATTTTGGTTTAAAATTTTAATCTATTATCCCCTTCTATGTAACGAGTACTTTTGAAGAATTCCATAAATCTAGCTCAAATTTGCCTTTTTGAAAATTAATTTCTGACTGGATTATATTAACCTGGCTGTCAACAGCTCACTTTATGGGGGGTTTTAATTTAAATTTATCCAATTAAAATTAATCCATTATCTAACTTCTATGTAACAAGTACTTTTGAAGAATTCCATAAATCTAGCTCAAATTTGCCTTTTTGAAAATTAATTTCTGACTGGATTATATTAACCTGGCTGTCAATAGCTCATTTTATGGGGGATTTTTAATTTTAATTTATCCAACTTCTTAATTTAATTTTTTCCGTTGAAATTATTAGACTTTTATTTAAACAAGAAAAACCTGTATATCAACCACCACACACACACACACACACTTCCTCACTTATCCCCCTATATTATAAAACATCTATGTGCAAATTCAGATTACCATTTATTGGGTTGGCAACTAAATCATTGTCGATTTTGTCTATAGAAAGTTTTAGCACATTCTTTTATTTTGTTAACGTGTTCAAAGTAACTAATTTATACTGTTTGGACTTTCCCTTTTATTTTAAAGAATTAAAAAATTGTACCGATTAGTTTTTTAGTTTTTCTTTTATCACAATTTAAAGACAAAACAGCAAGACACTCATTTCAGACGTATTTTATTGAATTATTTCGAGAAGGTCACAAGCACACAATAATTTATGCGCCGTATATGGGAAGAAGACTTGAAAGAAAGGCAGTGACAAAACTGGTTTGCCAAATTTCACTCCGGTGATTTTTCACTAAAAAATGAGCAACGATCTGGGTGCCCATTTGAAGTTTATGAGACCCACATTAAGCCTATTATCGATTCATACAAATAGCACGACACTCATTTCAGACATATT
>JAPMOQ010057278.1:0-10047 GCA_026543055.1 Argiope trifasciata | reverse complement strand
TCCACTTCAATAATGGCTCAGTAGCTTATTTTCCATGTAGTTAATATTAGAAGTATACTTCTGATAGGAAAAATGTCTAAATGAATAATTATAATTAATTAAAAATTTAATGGAATTTTGAGGGGCCGCGGTAGCCTGATTGGTAGAGCGTCAGTCTTGTAACCGGAAGGTCGCGGGTTCTGTCCTCGACTCGGCCAAAGACCGCCGTGTTGGCTAATGGCAGTTAGGTCGTGACTGCAAAATCATCCAAGTTCCCATAATCAAACGATACCTCTGCGGGTACTGAATCAGGGAGGAGTCGGTCTCTGATTATGATCTCAATTCTGACTTGCGGATGAATGAGTGTATGAAAGATTTCGACCTCGCCCTAAAAAGGGTTTATGTCGTGTGTGTGTTCGAGCAAAGACGTACTTTCAGCTGAACGGTGCTCGTTAACAACGAAAGGCGCACACCTCTGCCTTAATTCAAAACAGCTATTCTCATTTGGCTTGGTATGACTAAGTGGCACTAGACAGACCTGATCCGATGACATTTTTTTCAACATATGTTTCGTTCAAAAATATTTTTGCATCTTCTTAAAATTTCAAAAATAATTTTTTCAACTGTACTAATTTACTTGCAGCGCAGTTTTTTCGTATAATTTTAATCCATTTTTAAAAATATTTTAAGCATGTTTTACAACAACTTTTGATACGAATTTTGATTTTACACTGTTGGAAAAACATATCTAAAGCACAAATTCGATTTTCGGATTCTATGAACTGCATCCAAGGGATTCATCGCCAAATAACTCACCAAGCTCACTCAAAACATTTATATTGTAAAACGCCAGAGCACGGCCAGCCATCTGGGGGGTGAAGCGGGTGCTCTGCACTCGGGCCCCGTGACAGAAAGGGGACTCCACTGTGATTAAGAATTAAAATAGTGTTCTGTGCAATAATAGCTTTTGTGTTACTGAAAGTATGCAAGTTTGATTCCTTGTGATTGGCTGAGAGACAACTGACACCATTATTAGGCAATAATCCTGGTGATACCAACAAAAGGAGGGGGGGGGGTGATTTATGAAAAAAATAATCCCTTTCAGGCATGTTAAGACAGAACGCCGCGACTTCTGGGCTCTGAGGCTGGGTTCAAATGGACTTGTAAATCATCAGATATCTACTTTTTCTGGATCTAGTGTAATATTTTTTGTGCATGTATCTATGTCTGTTTGTTTATATTAAGTTGCTCGAACAAGAAGTAAAATTAAAATAAATTAAACGATCCATTCGTAGCAATGCACATTGCATTACTGCTTCGCCGATCATGACCGGAATGATAAGAACCAAGACAGAAATTTTAATTTAGCAGTCGGCGGATTTGGATATATATGAAGTTTATAGCATAAATTATAGTCTTGTATAATCATGCAAAATATTGTTCATATAACGTAAGCAGATTTACTATTAATTTGATATTTCATTCTATAAACTGTTTAATAGTGTTAGATATAACCTTGCCCAAGCCCAGGAAATATCCCACAGGGTGTAAAAAAAGAAAATAATCATAATAATGAATTATTTCTAAATGCATCAACTGTGTTAAAATTTTTCATTATGTTGCCAATTACTCCAGCAAATGTTGAGCGCTCTGCCAGCAAATTAAAATTAAGAATTATCTTCGATCGAGCGTGAACGGGTTCAGAACGCTTAAATGCACTTGCTATATTAAGCATCGAAAAGAAATTGTAAATAGATTAGAAATATAGAAAATATAGATTAGAAATTTTCAAGTAAGAACGTTATATCGAATTTAATTCATCTACCTTGTTTCGTGGTTTTTTTTTATAGTTATTTTATTCAGAGATAAATATAATTCAAAATCAATTGAAGTAGTCTCCATTAAATTTTTCGCGAATTCCATAATAAAGATAGGAATTCCTAATACCCCTTTGCTGATAATTGTGAGTGGTAGCTATGGTAACAGGGCGTGTATTCAGATTATATGGGAAACCGGGTCAAGCAGAAAGACCGATTACGTAAGCACTCTCTCATTATCCCTTCTGACTCCAGTATAGTAATAGTTAATGTAATCACCCCATGTTGGGTGAAGTGTAAAAACATTCCCACTTTTTTTGGCCTACATCATTATCGGACGCAGTCACTTTTATTTTGCTGCTAGTTAACTCAATAAAGAGTTATTTTATGTTTAGAATAAATATATCAGCCACCATCCATAAGAATTGGATGGAGGCCTCCATAAGAGTTGCTTGTCTTTCCTCTGATCTGGTTCGAGTCCCGGTTCGGGCAGGGTTATTCTATTGTGTCCTGTCTGTGAGATGAATGAATGTGCCTCTTTGTAAAAAGCGACTGTGCAAGCGAATGTGTGTGTGCGTTTCATCTTCTTTTGAGCTACAAGTCAAACTTCGGCCTTTGGGGGGAGGGGGGGGGGTTCGGTAACCTGGTGGTAAGGTCTCGGCTTCGGAACCGGAGGGTTTCAGGTTCGAGATTCGATTCCCTCGAAGAACCCTCGTGTGAGGGGTCTCTTGCAAGTTAAATTTGTTAGGCCAAACGTCCTCCCGCGTTGTGATATGGTGAGGAGAGAGGGTTGCCACTTCAGGTCTCTTCCTCGTCATCTAACCGTGGTTCAAAATGACGAGGTCCGCCCCAATATAGTCCTAATGTTGCTTTACAGTGGGAAGTTAATACAATAAAAACTAAACTAAAACTCCTTCTAGGTTTGGGGAATTCGAGGGGATAAACAACAAACAAAAATAAACTTAATCAGAGACAAGAGTACTGCAATAAAGAATCGAGAAGATAACATGCAAAGAAGATATATAGATGTCCCAAAATAGTCCTAGTGTTGCTTTACAACAGGACGTTAATATAACCTAACCAAACCAATGGGCCTTTGAGTGCTCAGGGGTCTTTACCCTCAAAAGCTACTGCGCCCTTTTCCGCAATAATACGTACACGATATCGTCATCAATAAATATATCTAAGAATATGAATGCATGAGAATAAAGCTAAGCATGAATAGAAATTAGTTATGGAATCGGAATCTTCTCGTTTCTTTTAGATTATAATAAAAGTCAATGAGGTGAAGTCTACTATTTTTATTTTTCAAATTTAAAGTGATTCATAATATTCTCTCTGCACGACGAGTCAAAATCCGACTAAAATCTTTAATTTGATGTAAGGATTAGACATCAAATTTTATCATCTAACTCACAATATTTTTGAGTTATCTTATTCACAAGTGGATCAGATATAATTCAAACAGTGAGGGTGGTCTTCCTGAAACTTTCTCGCATATTCAGTAATAAATGTGTATTACTAACCTTATGCCATTAGAGAACCAAAACAGCATATTAAATTGCAATATGTGATGATTAATTGCTGGGATGCGACTATTACACAAGTACATGAAAACCGACTGTATATAATGAACTTCTATTGTCCGTCCAAAATTTGTTATAGAACTATAACAAAGTCACGCTACCAAATTTCATATATTGAAGTCACTACATTTTTGCTTTATCGCGTTCATATGTGTGTGAAAATACATACCGCTTGACGGACTTGGCTCAAATTTGATAGCAGGTTGTTTTTTTTTAACCTATATACCAAGTTTTATTTATCTAACTCACTTCATTTTGTGATAATCATGTTAACTTTATAATCGGACATCAGAAAAGACAGTCTTCTTCTGAATAAATTTCGTTCAAAATTTCATAGAAATCTGCTAATCTATACTTATAATAAAGCTCAATGTGTGTGTTGGCGCTCTACAGGCCAGACCGTTGGACCTACAGCTACCAAATTCGGTACATGTATACCTTGGAGGTCGGGAATGTGCACCTCGGAGCCCTTTTTTCGAATTTTTAATTAGAATTAGAATTAATTAAAATTTAAGCAAAATTTTGACGTTTTTTCCACTATAACTTCCGAAAATATTATTGCACAAACATGGTTTTTATATCAATTGAAAGATAAAAAAAATTAGTTTTCTAACGGTATCGGTGTTTTTAGCTTATAACGTAAGCTTCTATTTTTAACGAATTTTTAAAGAAATATTTTAATCGTGTTTTTAGCAAGTGACTGGATAAAATAAAAGAATGCCGGAAGTTCGAATTAAAACAAACTATCATCGCAAATAAATCTGAAGAAATGCAACATTTAGCACGTGACTGGATAAAAAAAATATAAAATATGATATTTTCTTTAAAGAATGCAAAGCAAAGGATTCTATGATCGTTTGCAATATTTAAATCATTAATTGAATAAATTATCCTTATTTATACAGGATTGAATTTATACAGGATATGCATTCAAGTTCCTTTCCAATGGCCAATTTGCAAAATATTAATAGGCACATATATTGTTTAATACTATTAATTTTATCTAAATGAAATAAATAATTACATTTTATGTAGTTTGAGTCAAAAAATGCATTTATGAATAATGAGTTTTAGATTTCTTCATACTTTGCTCTGTGAGCCATATTTTACAAAATATTTTAAATAAAAGTTGCTACATCAATCAGTCTTCTTAATCAATCATTAAAAAGGACTGATTTGTAAAATTAAAGAATATTATTACGAAAACGTGTTCTTTAAGAACTTTCAGTCCATCATCGTAAAGAAAATATTCATTTCAGGTCAATTAATGCCCGAAGTAACTTCAAAGCTAATGACTATGTGATTTAATTGAAAATTTTAGAACCCATTACTCATGGCGAACCAGCTGGTCGCCAAAGGCGGCTAATTCGTAATATGGACAGTTTTTAAAAACGTGTTTATAGAACTCAGGGAAGATTAAAACGTTTACAGACAGACTATTTTAATGCCAAAAAAGTTTTTTGGATCGTACGGATTCGAAACTTGAAGATTTCTCAAAATCTCGAGACCGAATTTTGTAGTGATTATAATACTTTCTTTTACGCAAACATACTCAAAAAAATGAAAGAGAAAAATGCATTTGCGTCATTGCGTTTTGCAATATAATTAATTTGTGCAATAACTAACGTAAGAAATTGTAGAAGAAAAAATTCTTTCACCATACTAACAAATGCTTCAACTGACTCATAATTTTTTTTTTTATTTCTTTATTTTTTTTAGGAACAACGTTCCTTTGCGATTGCATTTTTAAACAAAATGTCCACGTTTTCTTCCAACATTTATCTCTGAAACTTCCGAGAAAATTATCGCCGCAAATAAATTTTTTGTTTCTTCTGAATTCAAGAATCTTCTTTGCTTTGCTTAATGCTTGTTTGATTTTTTGAAATATTTATCTATCTAATTTGAAGGAATTATCAAAAATGTTTAGATTAACATTTCTACCGAAACACTTAGAAAATATCTGCTCTGGCTTTCATAATTTCATCACATATGACGCCACATATGATTGCTAAAATCTAATGACTGATTGTCTGGTAATACCGCAGCAATATGAAGTTTCGTAATTTAAATGATCTATGGCTTAATAGCTTGTTCTTGCTCTATTTGTGAGAAAAAAAATTTTGTTGCGATTCTAAACATTACAAAGGAAGGGATATTGATTACCCATGTATTTAAAACAACATAATTTGGCAGATATCTGCATATTTGCTATACAAACATTTATTAAAATTAATCCATTTAAATGAAAGCAGTTTTGAGATAAAGTGTTCATGGATAAACAGTCAAATTTGGGATGAGCATTGATATGTTGGGAAACTATCTTCTCATGTCTTTCCTCATATCTATTATTATAAATGTGAAAGTTTGGATGGATGGATGGATGTTTGTTGTTCAATCATACCAGAACGCTGAACGGAATGGGATGAAATTTAGCACAAAGATAGATTATAGTGAGGAATGGAACATAGACTACTTTTTACTCCGATTCATTGAGTGGTTCATGTTTTATTCATTAAAACTTAACTTTCGAGCCAAAAAGCTGAAACCAAATCTCGCCAAGAATAAGTAAGGCTCCTGACCCCCCCCCCCCCCTCAACAGAATTGAGATTAGGATTAACAGAATTTCGATCTATTATTTCAAACGATTCTATTTATTTTCTTTCCGTTTGATGTATTTAAAATCAAATGTTGTAAATGAATCGATCTTTCGGATTCATTCTGAAGTACTTTTAAATGAAAAGAAAACAGAATAAAGGAAATAAACAATTTCTCATCTGCATTGCGTTACTCCAACTGGCGTTGGAAAGTCAGACATGTGCATTACACCAACTGTGTTTGCGCGTGATGACAACAGTGTTTTCATTTGACTTAAAAGTTTTAAAGTTATTTGTATAATACTGTTGTAGCCATCTTCATCTCGATCCAGAAATAAAATGGATTTGACAGGACTTGATTTGCTGCTTTGTTTTATTTTGGATATACAATGTAAATAAATCGTTTTAATGTTAGTTGTGTGTTTTTGTTATTAAATTGTATTTAGGTTATAGATTTTTCGAATATGCTTATACTTTTAAATGTATCTCTTTTAGGTTAGGTTTAATTTTTTTATTTGTCATTATTTGATAGTTTTTCGTACATACACATCAAAATTTCCAGGTGAACAGAATCGTGGGTAATAGTTCTAAATATTTCTTCTTCAATGCTTCATTTAAAGCGATCAGCTGTAACTTGTAATGTTCTCCATTGTTATTTTTAAAAGATAAGACTTCCAAATCTTCATTTTGGATTATTTTTCATAATTTATTGTGCTTTTTACCAGTGTATTGATGTCTCCATTTTTTAAATCACCAAAATCATTCTTTGCAAGTTGCAATGTCGGAAATCTCTCCCTATTGGCGTTGATAGAGAATTCATGTTTAGCAGTTTGAGTTATTGGTACTTTTCCATTACATCGGCGCAAATCTCGCCAAGCAGACATTTTGGCGTCAGCACTCAGTTGCCATTTTGGCACAGGCGACAAAATGGCGGAACATCTTTAAAAATGTAGCGGCAAAAGCAGGGCCGTCGAGAGACAATGCCGGGCCCGGGGAAAAACCCCAAAAAAAATTTTTAGTCAAAAAAAAAGTAAATAACAAAATATATTTTATTGTACATATTTATTTAATTTAATTTACACTTATAATCAGACCAATAAAGCTTTCCGCGCTTTTTTGTTTGCAAAACATTTTATCACATTTTCGAAATCTATTTCCCTCGCTAAAGCGCTTTCGATAGCTAAGGTACCCAAACTATTTAATCGATCTTGACACATAGGTGACCTCAATACGTTTTTTACCCTCGCCAATGTGCTGAATGAACGTTCCGCTTGAGCTACAGTAACTGGTATTGTACAAAATATTCTCAATGCAATGCAAATGTTTGGGAATACGGCATCTATTTTCAGTTCTTTCATTTTATTTAATAAATTTATAGGAAGCAACTGATTTTCACCAAATGTGGCTCGGTGAATGGTTTTCAAATGAATTATTTCATCTGAAATTTCCTTGGCGATATCGAAAGTATACTTATTGCATAAATCCTTACTAGTTTGTACTAACAAGTCATCATCAGTTTTTAAATAATTCCACAAAAACCCGAACGAACCACATATTTCTTTCAAAGCTCGATATCGCCAAGTTAAGCTTCCGATAATAAAGTCTAAAATTTTGTAAAACACCTGTGTTTTTAAGTAATTTTCACCCATTATTTCTGTATCATTATTATCGTTAATTTCATCTGCAAATCTTTTCCTAAATTTACGCCTTTTATCATGCGAATTAGTATTAAATTCAATTTTCAAATTTTCTGCAACAATTTTGCATTCCGTCAAAATATCATTCCACTTTTCTCTAATATTTTTTAAATCAAAAATCAAACTATTGATATTGCTTTCTTCAATGTCAATAGTTGCATTTACATTTTGCAAAATTTTGTTTCTGTAGTCGATTGCCATCAATATTTTAAACCATATATTCGATAAAATTAAACACTCAAAAGAGTTTAAATACTTTAGAATGCCATTTAAATCAGATCTAGTTTCTGCAGTTAAATTAAAAACTGAAATTTCTTTAACTGCTTGTCGTAATCCTCCTAAGTTATTAGCAAATGGTTTTACAGCATCTATTCTTGCTGACCAACGTGTATCAGATAAACCATGTAAGGAACAATCGATACTTTCTTTTAAAATTTTCCATCTCATAGGACTTGAACTAAAAATATTATATAATTTTTGAACGGTTCCAAAAAATGTAACTGCTTCAATACAAGCTTCTGCAGCATGATCACCGCAAAGATTAAGCGAATGGCAAGCACAAGGAGAAAATACCGCGAAACTATTTTTTTTCAAAATTAAACTTTGAGCACCTTTATAAATACCACTCATGTTTGCACCATTATCATATCCCTGGCCACGGCAATCGGTAATTGGGATTTCATAATTTTCGAGTGTAATTAAAATTAAATTAGCAATCGCTTCACCTGTTTTTTGATTACAGTCAACAAACTTTAAAAACCGTTCCTTAATTTCAAACTTTTCTTCATCATTAACTTGCATATAACGTAAAACTAAGACTGTTTGTTCAATATGAGCCGAATCGGGAGTTGCATCTACGATTATAGAGTAATATTTTGCTTTTTCCCTTTCATTAAGAATCGTTTTTGTAACCACATCTGCACAGCATTGTATAAATTCGTTTTGGCTTTCGGGTGATAAGTAATGTACTTGTAATCGTTTGTGTGATTGTTGCGATTTTTTTACTTTATCCAAATGTTTTTCCAATACCGGATCATAATGACTTATTAATTCTAAAATTCCTAAAAAGTTGCCGTTTTTGGAATCATTTAACAGTTCTCTTGTACCTCGAAACGCCAAACCTCTTTCTCCTAAAAATAACGTCACGTCCAATATTCTACGTAATATTTGTCTCCATTCTCGTTCCTGATCCTTAATAGAATTTTGAAGTAATGACATTACTGTTGTTGCTTTGGAAAATTTTTTCTCTAAATTTCGCCATTCCACATAATTAAATTTGTGGTTGTTGCTGTTTTGATGCTCTGGAATTTTTTCATATAATTTTTTCCATTTATGTTGGGTTGAATATCCAGTTTTCAAAGCTAAATTCGATGCATGGGCAATAGGTGCTTTATTTAAAAGTCTACAGGGAAAACAAAATAATGCTTGTTTACTAGGGCTCCAAACCAGCCAATCGCGAGGTACTTGTTCACCATTTTGCAAAGTTGTTTTAAGTAAATTAATAGGAAATTTATATCCACTATTGTCGTTTGGGAAAACTTTGGGGTGCTTTACTGGGCCTAAGCGTATCGCATTCTCTACTTGAATTGCGGTACAATACTCCGTTTCAATTACACCTACATCATAAGAATCAGTTAATTTGTGTTGCAAACTTAACGGAACTTCAGATTTTTCAGTAACATCGCATGACTGAAAATCTACATTTACGCCATCAGATATATTTTGTTCTTGCTGATTGTCAACTTGAAATTGTTCATTATTTACTTTGGTATTGTCATCAACATTTGGTAAATTTGCCGTAGCATTTGGATTGTTCAATACAAACCCTAAATTTTCTAGAGATTTTTGATTCTTGCTCCTCTTTTGATCTCTCAAAGCCTTTTCTTTGCGCTTTTTTGCTCCCGATTTATGTTTGTAATCCATTGTCAAAAATTGATATTCTAAAATAGAGTTAAGAAAAAATAATCTGCAATTCATTTTTATTTCAACATAAATATAGATTTTTATATAGACTAATTTTTAGACTCACAAAACTATTTTAAATCATTATAAACTACTAATAACTTTTTATCACAAAAATTTCAATTTCACACTTGTCTTGCTGACACTTCAAATACAAATGAGGAATTTTAACTGCGTTGTCAAATAAATTAAGCAGAATGGGGAATTTCATATTTAAAAACATTATTCTTTAGTTTTGCTGGAACAATGTGTACATAGCACAAATCAAACACGCTTAATTTTTACTAATTTATTCTCTTTTTCAAAAAATAGAGGAAACAGTACAACAGAGAGAACAGTTGAGCCTTTAATAAGGACTTAAAACTTTTAAAGAAAAGCGTATTATTTCCAAAATAAAAATTAAAACGCAAAA
>JAPMOQ010057262.1:29949-48425 GCA_026543055.1 Argiope trifasciata | reverse complement strand
CAATAAAGATGCTAAATTCAAGCAAGACATTAATATTTGGCAGCTAAAGTACGTAAATGCATTGAAAGTCTTTCTCTGCGGTAATAGTTTTATTAGAGTGTGTGCGAGAATTAAGGCAGAGGTGTCCAAACTACAGCCCGCGGGTCAAACCCGGCCCGCCAAGTGATTTTATCCGGCCCGCGGAGGGTTTTAAAACATAATGATGTTTTCGCCCAAACCTTTTCATTTTCATAAAGGTATATTGAAAAACTACGTAGCCAACAAAACGGAGTTGTTGTACTTGACCAAACACAAATGTCTATCGTGCTGTTAAGTTATAAGACTAAATAAAAAAAATATATTTCGGTAACTCAAACATAAAAGAAATTTTATACGCATGTGAATTTTGACGATAAGCAGTCTTATTGACTGAATGTAATTTTACGCATTTTCCGTGCTGCGACGAATTTAATAAAAGAACTGAAGAACAATTTCCAATTGCATTTGCAGTAAAGATCATCGCCGATTTAAAAGAAAAATTTCAAAAGCGATTTTCTGATTTGGACATGAATTCAAAAGAAATTCGGCTGTTCCAAAATCCATTTGATTGCAACGTTGCTGAAATTTCAAGCCAGCTTTAAATAGAAATTATTGATCTTCAAGCAAACGAACAAGTCAAGGACAAATACAAGGAAGGAAACTTAATAAATTTTTATAAATATTTGGATGCAAAAGAGTTTCCAAATTTAAAGAAATTTGCTCGTAAATTCATTTCAATGTTTGGGACTACTTACGTGTGCGAACAAACTTTTTCTCGAATGAAGTATCTCAAATCAAAATATAGAGCAAATTTATCTGATGATCATTTGCAGTCATTGCTTATGATTGGTGTAACAAATTTTGATCCCAACAATAAAGACATTCTTCAACAACAACAAAAAAAAAAGTTTCATCATTCGCATTAGAAGTTGCATGAAAATATTTCAATTTATATTAAATAATTATATAATTATACTTTGTTTGTTTAGTATTTTGTATTTTCAAGTTACAATAAAATAGTATTAATTAATAGTATTTAATGCTACTTTACTCATAATGATATTTTTCAATTTGTATATACATGTGGCCCGTATAACATGGATCTAATTTCGATCCGGCCCACGCCGCGAAAAGTTTGGACACCTCTGATCTAAAATAATTGCAGTAAAAATAAATAAAAACCTTTTTTTTAACCTATAGTCCTATTTATTTATTTTTTTTTACTCAGTGTACATAGAAATTTCTAGGAAGGATTTTTTTTCCTACAAAACTAAATTGAACACTTTAAAGTGATTACATAAAAAAAACGAATCTTATTAGAGTGTAAAAAATATTGCACTAGTTCCAAAAATAAACGTATAACAAAAAATTCATGACTGTTTTATTTATTATAAGTCTTATGACTCGTTTTTATAATACCAAAATTATCATTATGTTTTACATGGGGAGTAATATTAAAGTCAATGCAATAAAAGTAATAAAAAAACTTTTATTGCCTTGCTTTGTTTGATTTATGCTCTGTTTTGAAGTTACACCAAGATTTTTGCAATAAAATACCGGAAATATCCTAATAAAAATTGGCTCACTTGATGGGAAGTTAAATAAATCAATTTTAGAAAAAGTAAAATCGCTATTCAACGAACAAGGAGTTTGTATTATATATATATATTTATATACATATATATATACACTAGCCGTCTTTGCTTTTTAATCTTAATGCTCTTTTAAACTGTCAGTTAAATACTTTATATAACTTGTCTTTTAACCACTACTTCAAAATATTTTGAACAAGGGTTCAAGTTATGCAGTTATAAAGGCCTTAAGCTCGTAATGTGCTATATGTATCTCTAATTACCTGTCAGTTCTTGGAAAATTTCATTGTTAAGTTAAAGTGGAAATAATTAAGCTGCAATTAATACAATTTTTTCGAACTCAATTCATATTTTTTTTTATTATAGAACAGAATAGTTCATAAAATTTTACTCAATTATATATTCAACATCGAAAAGAGCACTAATTTAGTTAAGAGGTTAACAGGCATCAACAACAAAAATAAAACCACTCACCACAGTCAAACAAGTGCTGTTCTATTTATGAAAACAGAAGGAACAGAACTTTCAGATTATAAATAAAGCTTGGAAAATATCAAAATATATTTTGAAACTTTTCAGCAACAAAGTTAATATAGAGCCTTACGATAACAAATGAAACAATAAATGCAGTTGTGTGCCTTTTATGGAATTGTTTGTGCAGGGGCCAGTATCTTATCACTGAAACATTTCCTGAAAACGGGCCAGTTGCTGAACCTTTCTTTTATTTTTAGAGGTTATGGAAGTGCAGGGAAACTAGAGGAATGCACTGTTATCTCGACGAGTCAGCTTCGGAAATAATTGATTCTGGAAAACAAGGGAACAGAAATAACTACATGGTAGTCAACTCTTTATATGATCTGCAAAGCTTATCGTACCTGGAAATCACATTCCGTTAGGTAATACATTGAAATAGTATATGTGGAACCAAACATTCTGTGAAGGTTAAAATGTTATTAAATGTTTTGAACAATATCGAAGTCTGTGCAGAATTACACATTTTTCCCGGCTCAAATCTGTAGGTGACAACTCTTGAAATGCAATAGACAAACCTGTCACCAATAATAGAAGAATATACAAAAAGATTTTTATATATGCAGCATTGAGAAAATATAGTAATTTTACCAAAAATTCTAACTCGAGATTTTGGTGAATTTCCAAGAGACTTCTCTGAGTTAAACACACCCACATTTTTGGAAAATGCCCATCCATTAGCTTATCTGTGATGAAGATAACTCAAAAACGCTTTGAGCAAGATGGAGGAAATTTGGTATAGAGTCTCTACACCAAATTTGTAGATTTCTATTAAATTTTGAGCAAATTCCGTTGAGAGGAAGTCTGTCTGTTCTGCTCATCGAATATAAATTAAGAAGATAACTATTGAAAAGAGCAATAATAATTATTGAAATTTTCAGTAACTATTGAAAAGAGCAAAAGAGAAAGATGGATAAAATTCGATACTCATATTTAACAATTATAGAGCCTATTAACAGCTATCAAATTTTTATCCAGATCCAATGAGAGGGTTAACCGTTTATTGATCTGTATTTTCAGAATCATATTAATGCGATTTCAAAAAATTAAATGAGTTAAATATATTAAACTTGTTACGGGATTTTATGATTGCAAATATAGTCTTTTAACATTTTTTGGAGGCTTTTTCGATTGGGAAAAATGCATATTCGATTTCCGGCTGCTGTTGACCACATTAGAGGCTTAATTTCCAAATAACTAGCAAGGATGACATGATAGTTTCAATAAAAAATACTAAATTCAACCAAACGTTAATATTTTGTAACTGTTGTACGCAAATGCTATGTACGACGTTCTCTGATTTAACAACTTTATTTTCTAGTACAGAAGATAGATAAACACAAAATGTTTTATCTGTAAAAAAAAATGTGCATTCCTTTATTTGCGAACATAACTATAAAAATGATTTCAGCTAGACAAATCAAATCAGGTATTTGATCTTTATGCCAAATTTATAGAGATCTATAAATTGTTGAGCGAAATCCAGTTATAGTAAGTCTGTCTGACCTAGCTCTCATGATCTAATACATGGATTCATATCAAATTATTTTGAACCAGATCCATCTTAACATTAGCCGTCTGCAGATCTTTGATTTGCATATATGTAAACGCAATTACTTAAAAACACAACAGCCTAGATCAATGAAATCTGGTATGCGATCTTGTTACCGAAATTGGAGATCCGTGTCAAATTTTACTTCCAATTGTCCAAACACACTCACAAAAAAAGATAGAAAATATTCATATACATTCTGTTTTCAATGAAATACAAAGCTCAAAACATTTATGAATGGAATTCAAAAAATAAAATTCTACTGCTAGGAGTAAGGGTCACAGTTTCTCTTGAGGAGGGAAAGGATAATATCTTTATTAAGTTAGTTGAGTTATATTAACGTCCCGTTTAAAGCAACACCAGGGCTATTTTGGGACGGACCTCGTAATTTTGAACCAAGATCAGATGACGAGGACGACACCTGAACTTGCACCCGCCTCTCCACACCACACCACACCAGCGGGAGGACGTTTGGCCTGACAGATTTAACATGCATGTTGCGCAATCAATAAAGTAAAAGTGCGAAAAAGGAACTGCAGCGAACTGAGCACTGAATGACGTATGCAGTTCGACAGAGTTTGTATTTAGAGATGCTTTACAAATAGCTGTAACGGTTACTGTGATGTAGTGTCTTTTATGTTTATCTTCATGTTTCATGTCTGTGTCTAATAAAGAAGATATTTTAATGGAAGTGTCTGCTGAAACTTATTCAAAGTGCTAGAGCAGCTGGTAGCTGCTAAGAATCTTTACATAACAATGCAAGAGACCCCCTCACACGACGGTTCTTTGGTGGAATCGAGTCTCGAACCTGAAACCCTTCGGTTCCGAAGCCGAGACCTTACCACCAGGCAACCGCGGTCCATCTTTATTAAGAAATATACGAGAAAGTTTCGAACAGACCGATACCGCTTAATAACTGAGGTTATGACTGAAAACAAACAAACCTATAAACAACATTAGTAAAATTATAATATTGTCGCGAAACTTGTTCTAATTTAGGGCGGTCTGAATGGTTCAGTGGTAGAATGCTATGAACTAAAAGAGACAGTTTCGTTAGTTCATATCTGACTGCTGGCAAGTGGCCTAAAATTTATTCCGTTATTGATTTATTTTCTGTTATTTCTCGTTTATTCTTATAATTTCTGTATCTTTCTAAATGCGGAATATTCGAGTAATTTTCGTCCTGTGTATAAAAGCGAAAGTAAGGTTCGGCTCCTTAAATAAAGTCTCTAATTGAGATTAGAGAGTGTTATCTTTAAATTTAGTCAGCTCATGGTTTATCTGCACCAATTTCATCTAAATAATTAAATAGTATTATAATTAACAATGCTACTACTTATTTAGTAATATTATTATTATGTAGTGATGTTAAATAAGAAATGAAAAAAAAATGCTGTTATTGATCTTAATCATTAACTTCAAAAGAAACAGCCTTTATGATTTTATGTACGCCATTCTCATAAGAAAAAGTGCGAGAATCGTGTTTTTTAATGCAGGAATGACTTTCTTAATTTTGCACGTTATCTATACTAGTATTATAAATGTGAAAGTATGGATGGATGGATGTTTGTTATTCAATCATACCAGAACGGCTGAGCAGAATTGGATGAATTTAAGCTCAAAGATTATAGTCAGGAATAGAAGAACATAGTCTACTTTTTATTCCGGTTAATTACGTGGTTAATTTTTTATTAATTAAAAATTAACTTTTGCGCCAAAATGCTGAGGCCAAATTCCGCCAAAGATCAGTAAGACTCCAGTAATTTTTTTTTTCCAACAGAAATGAGGTTAGGCTCAGCAGAATTCCGACCGATTATTTCAAGCGATTCTATTTATTTTCTTTGCGTTTGATGTATTTAAAATCAAATGTTGTTAATTAATTAATCTTTCGGATTCACTCTGAAGTACTTTTAAATTAAAAGAAAACAGAATAAAGGAAATAAAAAAAATTCTAATCTGCATTGCTTTACGTCAAATGGCGTTGGAAGCTCGGGTGCGATAGTTGACAACTGTGTTTAAATTAAATGTTTAAAAATTATGTGTATAATATTGTTGTAGCTATTTCAATAACACCGTTCACAACACACCTAATAACACCGTTTTTAGGTTAGGTTTAATTTTTTGTCATTATTTGATAGTTTTTCCTACTTATACATCAAAATTTCCGCTCAAACAGAATCGCGGGTAATAGCTAGTACTGTAAAAGCTATTTATTCGCGGGGTATATGTTTCATAAATATGCTGCGAATACAGAAACCGTGAATACGGAATGGTCATTTATACGGGATTATAGGGGATACGTTCCTGTCAAAATAATAAAAAAAAATCAATTTAATTGAAGTGTTTGAACATTTGGATTCATTATCTTAAAGTTTAGGCAATGGTTTGAAGAATTTTGGGATTTTCTCTTGCTTGGCAGTTTTCAAAAGCTCCTTCCATTCAGACTGATACGCAGCAGTAGCATAAGCAATTGGCCTCTTATAAATAAGACTTCGTTCCATAGACGTTTACAAAGAAATCGCACAGCTCATTTGCCATTCTTAAACATTCACTAATATTTTTCAAATCAAATGTCACGTTTCCAGTGCTTGTTGAATCATCTTCTTCAAATGGCTGTGAATTTCCTCCAAGTCGGTTTCAGTCAAATCTTCATCTTGCGATTCAAGCAATTCCTTAATGTATCTTTGTTCTATCTGTTCGAACCCATCTCGTCCTATTCCATTCGCGATTTCGGCTATGTTTGCAGTTTGCATTTAACATACTTTAGACAAAGTTGTAATAAGATCTATTTTACTTTTTTCTTTAGTCCATTTGACAGCATTTGCAAAGTATATTGGGTTGGAATCCTTTTATTATTATGCATGTACTTATTAGATCCGCGAATAAAGAAATCCCTAGCCGCGAATATAGGAATTGGGTCGCATTTTTTTAATCCGCGATTTGTGAAAATGCGAATGAAGGAAGCGCGAATAAGGACCTTTTACTGTATATGATATAAAAGTAAATGCCCATATGAAAATTTTCAATATTGAAGCGAAAATTGTTCCTAACCAAGCGCCCGACTGGCTCAGTCGGTCGAGCACAAGATTCGTAACCCGAAGATCGCGGGTTCGAGTGCAAGAGAAGCAAGTTACTATGGGAACTTTTAATTAATTTCTGTTTCAATTTTAATTTGTCATTTTTTTGTGTTAATTATGCAAATTGTATAATGCAAATTTATTCCTAATTTTCTGCGGGCCTTCAAATTCTAGAAGGTCCTTTAAGTGTATATAAGTAGTTTTGAAATGAGTCGGGTCAATAAAAGAATCGTGAGTTGAGCTTGCGTATGTTTATTCTCGTCAGCTTCAACACATTCATCTCATCTTCGCGACAATATTTTAATACGATATTTTATTAAAAATTCATCAAAATTTGAATGCTTCCTTCTTAACTTTGGAGTATATTATAGCATCAAGAACATTTCAAATTATTTTAGTATTTAAAAAATGAAATAAAAATAACTACTCAGTAATACCAATTTTATTTAAGCTTATTTTTTTTTCTTTACTTTTAATATTTTTGTAATATTTTGAAGCACATTTTACGATGTTTTATTAACTGTTATCGTGCACAAGTCAGTTACAACAATATTAAATACTTTTTAAGTCCACGTTATCGCTTCTTAGTAATAAGAAACAAGTTTTGGAAATAAAAAGAAGACGAATCAAGTCTGAAACATTTCTATGCTACGAAGTGTGCGATTAGAGGCTCAAATTTTCTTAGATTTATCCATCAAGTTAATTATATTAACGTCCCATCTTAAAGAAACATTAGTGTTAACAACGGGAGTAAAAAATATTCTGTAGCGGAAGCCAGAAATGTGAACAATGAGAGTAAAAAATATCTTTGCGGACGCCTTTTCAATTATAATTCACTCAAATGATCAAAAGATCCCCAGATGAGTGATATATTTCCGAAATGTAAATTAATCCGTATTCTAAATTCCAATTCAAAACTTTGATTCCATATCACAGCTTTTTATTAACAACGGAAAAACACATTCAAAAAAAAATTATACATTGTTGCCACACAGAACGAGCTAAATCAAACAAAACAAATAATTTCTAGGTTATAGATGGACGGTTTAAATTCAAACACTGAAAATAATATTGCACAATCATAAATTGAACACATACGTAAAATAAAAATTAAACTGAGTTAAATATTTACAGCATGTTACAATTAGGGTTATTTTGGTATGGATCTCGTACTTTTGAACCGCGGCCAGATGAGAAGGATGACACCCGAGATGGCACTCCCTCTCCCAAACTTCCGCACCACCCCAAAATGGCTTTGACCCTCGACGGATTTAATGTGCCCACACCCGCTTACACTTCCAGCTTCAGTGGAATCAGATGACGAACCTGAAGCCCACTGGTTCCAAGTCTTTAACACCAGACCACTACGGCTATTATTATTCATCAAAGAGTTAAATAAGTTAAAAAGGCATGATTTGCTAGCAATCAAATAAATATTTTAACTAATAAGTGACGAGATGTTTAAAGAAAGATTTGTTTTGAATGTAGTTGTAGTCAAAGTAAAACAGCATTAAAAAAAATTTATGTACATAAATATTTAAATAGTAATAAGAATACTTATACTTTTCTTTGCAATCGGGAAAATGCAAATAAGGCCCAATGGTAGACTTTAACTTCTGTGGTGGAAGATTCGTTTTGAGAACAGATTCCACTTAAGATTCATATAGTAAGTGGAATTCACACTTTAAAATTAACATTTTGATTAACATCTTTGTATTTATGTAGAGATTTAATTAGTGGCCATTACTATTCCATATTTAGTTTCATTTTGTTGTAATAGATGGCACCATGGATACCACTAAATACCGCTGATCCAAAATCTAAAACGCGTGGCGTCAAGTTTGAGAAAAAACGAACTACGCATTCGCTCAGTAGACGGAGAGAGAAAAGGAGAGTCTTTTTGCTCCGAATATGAATCATTAATACGCAACAGCGGCACATAGTTTTGCCATAAAACACTTGATTAGGCTTCATCCTTGGTGGCATCTAAAGGTGATACTTTTTCTCTATTGTAAATAGCCTGTCCTGTCATAATTGTTAAAGTCTTTTCATTATTCTTTGCTGTAAATAAATTTACTGTTTTCATTTAAAAGCTTCTCTTTAATCAGTGACCCTAGACACTGATCTAAATGTGGTCGAATGGGTATTTTGTCCCATCCAATTCCTACATTTATGGTTTAGAAATTTTAGGATAAGGTAGTTGTACAAGATTTTCACTAGGAAGATGTTGATAAAATGAATGAATCGTTAAAAAGCTTCATATTCATTAATACATTAACATTTAAGATAACAGTTTTGGCATTTACTCACATGAGGAATCTATGTTCAAAGAAGTAAAATATTGAGTCCATATTTCATAATTTATAAGCATTTATACCTTAAATTTTGCTTTGTATGTTTACTTAGATGAGCATCTAAATTATTTTTTAAATGTTGTTAAAAAATAAATTGTATATATTGTATGACTTTAAATATTTTATTTATAATCATGTTTATGGAGACCAAAAGTAGTTTAGTATTCAAATTAAACCCTTTATCATTAAAATTAGCATTTTCATCCTACTCTTTCAGTTTTTCCCTTCCCTCTTAAGACTAAATGTTATATTTTTTATTCAATTTTGATTTTATAAAGCAATTCACAGTTAATTTTTCCAAAATTTAACTTAATTAGGATGAACCTATCTAAACTTTTTTCTTTAATATGCAAATATCAATTTTTTTTATAGTCACTTAAGGAGTTTATGAGTATAATTTTTTAAGTAGCTTGAAACTGGCTTACTTTAAAACAAAAGTAAAAAGCTCAAAGCGTGCAAAATAATTTCCAGTTTAACTGCAATAAAGAATTTTTTCTGTCAGCAACTATTCATTCATACGGACAACTTTTATATAAATTTGCTTAAAATTCGAATTTCAATCATTTTATTCTTCTTGAATTGTATACTATTCTGAATTCTCGAAAAAAAAATCCTTAGAATAGTTATCAGTATGTATGTTCTATCTGGAAAGTTCGCATATAATGTTTCTATATTTTCCCATTCACTCCATCTTTAAGATTTAATATTTTTAGATTCTGTATCAGCCCGCTTTAAGAGTAAATTACTATAAATTCTAAATTTAGAGTATACATATCTCTGATTTGTATGTAATTTAGAAAGCAATAAATTTTAAGCAAAGCTTCCAATTTATTTTTACTTAAGCCCATCTTCGAATTTACTTTAATCACTTATAGGTTTGAAAGATAGTCTATGAAATATTTCTGGAGTTTGGGTATTTACAATCTCCATATCAAATGTACATATTAACTTCTTGAAGTCTAGTTCATAATGATGAATAATATTGTTTAAGAAAATTCTGTTCCATTGTTTTAAAAACATTTTAATCAACTGCTGAAAAACTGATCTTTCAAGCAAAGCTGGAGAAAGTAAAGACTTCCTACATTACAGTCTCAGTTAAGTTTAGGTAGAAAAATTAATACAGTTAAAAATACAGATTAATGAACCAAATGCACATTATAACCTAAATTCTTATCTTTTTCAATTGAAATAATTTTTTACAATAACTTAAGTTAATAATTAATAGAATATATAAATAGTTGCATTTATAAGCTCAAGTGTAATCAACAAGTTGAGTTTTTTTCAAAAGTAACAATTTTTTTTTAAATAATTGTTTAAGGTTATAAAAGTTCAAATTTTAACAAAGAAAGAAACTAGAAAAGAACTTTTAAAGAAACTAGGACTCATTTTGAGCATATCTTAATGGAATTTATAACACTGAAATGTTGAGTCCAAGTGCAATTGTACCTATTTTAATTGGATCTATAAGGTTATGTTTTATTTTGAATACAAAATATATTCATAGTTTGAAAAACAATCTAGTTTAACTATTATTTTATGCAATCTTCAACTAATGTCTTATTTCTTGAAGAAACAAACCACAGAAATCAACAGTAAACATTTATTATAAAATATATTACAATAAAACATTTATAATTTTCATTAACATTTCTATTAAATAAAATTACTGGCTAAAATTGGCATAATTCGGTTGATAAATATTGCACAACATCAAGAAGAGTTGCATACAACAGGCAATTTATAATTTGATAAAATCATAACAACTCATAAAATAGTTAATTCACCGAGATGAGGACACAAATAATAAATTTAATAATAAGTTTCCAAATATATTCTTATCAGTATACTAAATAGCAGTTTTCTTTGATATCCATCTTAAAATCTTATACTTCTCTAATTTGCTTCATAGCCTTCTATTTCTTGGTAGTAAGGAATTAAAATTCAATTTAAGTAATAATTAAAACTTAAGTTCTTAATATATTGAAATAAAGCAGAGCTATTGTGAAAGCATGCATATAAAATGTTCAGATTAACATATCAGAAAAACAATAAAAAATTATTAAAAAAATTTTTGTAAACATATTAAATTATGTTTTAATTATGTTTGTTTTAATGTCCCATTTGGATTTAAAATGGGGGCTAATTACGAATTTGAATTTAATTTTGAACCTATTCAGATGGCAAGAATAACACAAGAGCTGAAACCCTTCTCTCCGAATTCCTGCACCAAAAGGATATTTGGCCTAAAACATCAGATATAATATGTGTAAGCCCACATACCATCAAATCTTTAATGAAATCAGGTCTTAAAGTGGAGAATGCTTGCTAAAATTAACACTTTAAGAATGAAAAGCTTTTTGTAATATAATTCATAAAGGGTTATGAAATCAATAAGCGAACAAAAATCAGAAACATTTACCTTATTGACAATTAGGAATGCCATGTATGTATGCTTAATTATTGACATCAATTCTATCATTAAATTTATGTTTATCTAAAAAATCGTTCTAAAATATTTCTTGTGCAAAAAAAAATGAAGCCTCGTATAATATTTTCAATGAGAAAAAAAAAAGCCACAGCAGTATGCATTTAATAATACAATTTAGATTACCTTACTATAAAAGAAATGATAACAATTAACAAATGTATATAACAAAATTATCACTGGAATAATATAACAGTAATTGAAATAAGTCACTCCATCAATATAATCAACCAAATAATGTGACAATTCATATAACATACAGCTTCATTAACCAGCACTTGAAAAATTATTCAAATGAAAATAAATCCTGCAACCAAAAAAGAGTGCATTATCAATTCTGATAAATGCATAAATAATAAGAAAATAAATTTTAAAAAAAAACATTTGAAAATAACATGTCTGCCCATCATCAATAAATCATTTATTTTTATTCAAAGTCAACAACAAATGAAAAATAATCCAGAAAAGTATTAAATGAGCAAAACAATTTTTACTAACTAATATTCAAAAAGGTATAGAGGAAATTTCAAATAGATTTGATTATTTAATGATTTTTTTGCATATAAATACTAATAGTGAAAAAAAAATCAATTTCATATACTTTCATACAATTTTGAAACTAAAACATATATGCTACAAATGCAGCTAAACAGAATAAAATATTCAATTATCGATTAAAATTGTTGCAACTCAGTTCATATAATCTGTACTAAAAGACTGATTTGTCCCATTTTCTTGCATTTTTTAACTATTGCATTCACATGTTCCTTGGAAGTACAAATTGAGAAACAGTCAACCTATTGTTGGATTTGTCTCAAAATTCAGCAAATGTCTACAGTATAAATGTTAAATAAATCTACCGAAATTTATCAATCTAGTTATCTTCATTTCGTAATTATGTTAATTTATATTTGAACACTGGCTTCCTCTGAATAAATTCTACTCAAAATTAGATACGATTCTACAGATTTTGCGTGAAGGTATAAGCCATATTTCATCTGTCTAGCTCAAAGTGAGAGTTTTTTTGTCACAGATACAGGAGGCATTTGCCAAAAATGTGTATCAAATTAAGAGAGGATCAAAATGCAGCAATTCATCAAAATCTCAAGGAATTTTTTAATAATTACTATGCAATCTTAGCCTAACCAGAGACCTTGTAGGAAATTTGATGGGGCCTGAATAAGAGTAAATACACCTAGCATAAAAGAACAAATGACATTTGATGATCTCTGACACTTGGAAACAAAGGACCCTCAAAGGAGAATGCATATTGGAATTAGAAAAGAGTTCAAGGTAAAAGCTTTGACAATAAGGTTCTTTAATAAAGTTTTAATGACTGAAATTAAAGAGTTATCTGATTTTAAGAAACATCCAATTTCTTGGCTATCTGAGTGTTCTCGCCACAATGCACACTTTGATTACATGAATTATAGAGCTTACTTTGATGCCACATTGACAAGTCAAACTTATGGGTGTAAAAAAACACAGCTTTGCAGTACAAAATATACCTCATATCCAATCATATTTAATTAAAATAAAAATCAACTTCATTTTGATTAATAGAAACCTTTTAAAAATGTTGATAAGTAGTTCTTCAATTGATTGAATAATTCTATCTCTGTCAATCCTTAATTAGTTTTTGTAGTCTCCGAGTTAAACTTTAGAGTAATGAAAAGATATTTCTTGGATTTCAAAGTTTAAGGCTTTCTTGGCTAGTATATCTATTTTTTCATCTTCAATATACCCCTGATGTGCTCCGATCCAGATCATTTCATCAAGAATAGCAACTTTTCTTTCATAAACAATTCTTTTTGTTTCAGTAACAGAATCAATTAAGTTGATCAAATGATTATTATACTTCCTCTATACTATGTATACAAGAAAGTAAAACTCAGGAAAAAGGATTAAATTAACTGGCAATACTTTATATTAGATTCACAAACAATTTTCACTTAATTATTGAATGAGACCAACTGAACAATACCCAAGCTATGAACATTCATTTTTTCTTCTATTATAGCTTGCCTCAAAATTTGGTAAAAATTGTTACATCTTCAGATTTTCATTCTCTTTTAGCTGTCTTCTTCAGTTAGAGAGAGATTTCTCAAGGAAGAATCTGCTCTTAAGTTAGTAAAAATGTACAAATTTGATGCAAATGCCAAATTTCATTTATACAACCCAAAGCATTTTTGAATTGTCTGTTCATAGACGATTACAAAAAGTGTTTGAGCTTGGGATGGTCTAAAATTTGCCGATTCATAAGATTATAAAATCTTAAGGTTAATTTCGACTATTATAATACTTTATCTATAACACTCCATATATAAAAAGATATTTAGATTACAGCTTCACAGTGAAAGAACAATTGAATTTTTTTATAACAGTTCTTGCAGACTAACATTTTATAATTAAAGATTTTCTGCTGAACCTGTATAAAGGCTAGCTTATTCAGATTAAGCAGAGTGTAAGCAACTTTGATTTCATTAATAAAATTTGATTTCTTTCCAGCCGAGCTTCAATTTTCTGATCTAGGAAAATAACTTTGAACTTTGAACACCCAATGAAAGGCAGAGGATGATAAAAAAAAAAAAAAAAAAGACCTTGTAATGAAAAATCTTTATAAAAAGGGTAGTTTTTTCCCCGCTTTTTTAAGGTCAAATCAGTCTTATAGTAAAGATATAAATTTGAAAATTAAAAAATTTCTTGAGCATATAAATTCAAACTATATATCAGAAAAAAATTCCATTTTTATGACTGCTATCCAATTAAAATTTTTAAGGCTGAATATTCTATTCAAATATTTAATACTCAAATGACAAAAGCTCTTGCCTCATCTGATAATAAACAATCGTTCTCTTCAAACAGATAGTTACAGGAAAAGAGATCATCTAGTTGAAATGGATTATCAGTATCCTTATTACAATCACTGAACAATTCAAGTGATAGACTCTGAAAATAAAAAAGAATTTTCAGAGAAGAATAAAAACTTAAAATGATTCTATTCTATTATTTATAGAAAAGTTCATACATTACACACACACACAAAAAAATAATAATATAAAGAATATAGAGAAACAATAAATCAGAATTAGTAGATTAAATGAATAAGTTTTTATAAATACTGGAAATCTTAATAAAATCTGAAATGAATAAAGTTGTAGTTGACATAAAAAATTCTAATAATTTCCTTAATTTAAAAAAGTGATTATATAATATAACTTCTATTGCCTTAATCTTCAATTTTTTAAAATTAGAGATAAATATGTTGATATTCTAAATATTCAGTTACCAAAAGAAGATAAGTTAATACTAAAAGACATTTGCTGAGAATTGCTTTAATTGTAACAATTATCTGAAAATTAGGGGATTGAATTAAATTGAATTTAAAACACTAGGCAATGCATAAAAACAGATCGGAAATCTAAACCATCTTACTAAATTAAATATTCTTTCAAACATCTGATCCAGCAAATGTAACCATTTGGTCCTTTTAACCAGTTATATCAAATGTCTAAAGATCATTTTGCAAGATTATATTAATTTACTTAAAAAATGTTCAAACTAAAAATTTAAAAAAATTTAGCATTAAACTCATAATAAAAAAAATTTCATGTCATTATAAAAAGAATTGAAAATATTAATGCTTACATTCGAACTATCTGCTAGATTTATGGGAGTACAAGGTACAGCTGCATCATTCATGAGACAGTCTTCATTCTGTAAATTTATTATATATATATATATATATATATATATATATATATATATATATTGCACGTTAATGCAGACACATTTAAATCAATTATTGAAAAAATTGAACTGATATTCTATTTTCCCTTTAAATATTAAATCACATATAATGTAAACATATGATGAATGAAAAGTATAGGACAAATGATGAATGAAAAGTATAGGACAAATGATGAATGAAAAGTATAGGACAAATAATGAATGAAAAGTATAGGACAAATAATGAATGAAAAGTATAGAACAAATGATGAATGAAAAGTATAGAACAAATGATGAATGAAAAGTATAGAACAAATGATGAATGAAAAGTATAGGACAAATAAGATTTATAAAATAATAACAAGAGGAACATTAATTTGAAAAAGAATAGAACTAGGAGTATTGTAAGTAAAGTTAATGACCAAATGAATTTGTCAAGAATATTATTCTGGAATTAACTTTAAACTTGCCAATTTCAAATGTCAGAAGGAAAAAGGAAAAAGATTCAGAAAGAACAATATCAAAAAATATTAACAAATAATCTCAAAAGCATAATGGAAATGCAAGAAAAGAATAAATGAAGTATTAAAATAAATTCCCTTTCTTAGAATTTTTCCCCCACAATAGAAAATAACACAAGAAATGCAAAAGCATTTCCAATAAAAACAATTCAAGCTACAAAAATTAAAAATTAATTCAGATTTTCAATAGTAAACATTTAAAATTAAAATAAAATTCCAGAGAAATTTGTTAATATCCTAAAAATTATGAACCATCATTCAACAATATAAAAGATACAGATGATTTTCAAGATAAGAAGGGAAGGAGGGACAATTTTGTTATGTATCTAATATATATTGAACTTTTAAAAAAATAAATAATTTAAAACTATCATATATTTGAATATTCTTAATATATCAAAATCAAAGTAAAGAACTTCAATCAACAAAATTTTAAATTGAAAATGTTGAAAAGAAAACCTAGTTAACTTCAACCTGTTTAAAAATATCTTGAATTTCATATACTCTCTTTTCAGCCTTGTATTTATAACTATATCCCAATTTCTAATAAAAATTTCCCAATTCCTAAAAAGTCTAATTATATGTAATTAGTAACAGTAGTCAATCACTAATTAATACTCCTATTATATACTTGCACACCATTTCTAATCAGTCACAGCTGCAAATATTTTAGATAGTCAAAATATTTATCATATATTTAGTATTCTAATGTTGCAGTGGAATGAAATAGGGCAATGTGGATCATAATGTAACTAAAATAGAGATACTTTATTTTAACTTGCATAACAAAAATTTCATGTTGAATCCAAATTTGAATTTTAAAATAAATTACTATAAACTAGACATCCTTTGAAGTAAGGAAGATGGTACCAGAAAAAAAATCTGACATTTGGCATATTTTAACTTTACCATCATCTTTTCATAAATCTAGTTAATTAATCTATGCCACTAGAATTTCTCTTATAACCCTTATAAAATTTAGATTTTAGATCCAAATTACATCTGAGTTCAATATCTTGGATCAATAAGATGTAGATATTTCAAAGGAGAAATCAATTATGTGAACAGAAAATTTTAAAAAATCCCCTTAAATGGTTAAGGCAATTCCTCCAAAATCTTGAATATGGAAGTATCTAGATTTTATTTAGAATCTTTCAAAATAGCCACAAGAAACAATTATACAAATTGCAAGTTACCCGACAAATAACATTCTAATTTATTCCTAAGTGAAAGATTTCTTCAAAATGACAACCAACAAAGTCAAGGTAAAATGCTTTTTCTGAAATCTAGATAACAAAATGCTGCAGCTGCTATATTATTTTAAATAAAAGGAAAATAAATACAAGGAGAAAAAAAAATGCTTACGATTTTTAAAATGCTTCTTTTAAGAAATTAAACATGAAGGCTTCCATATTCAAATAAGTCCAGAAATAATTAACTGTTTAATATGCTTATTTAAAGCTATTAGAAAAAAATTGAATACATGCTTGAACAGATATTCCATTAACTATACTAGAATTTTAGAAATTTTCAGCTTAATTCATTGCTTAGAATAAACAGTATAGTACAAAATAATTCATGAATCTCAATTTTAAGTTCCCGATTTTCAGTTTAAAAAAAATGCAATAGCCATGCATAATAATTTTCCCTTGAATGTTTTTGTCAAAAATGATTACATTACTTATGCATTAACTTTCCCTACCCTTATATTATATATATAGTTTTAAAAAAGCAAAACAATCCTTTTGTGCATGAAGTCCTCCAAACATTAATAAAACTGCTAGAAAAATTGAAAATATTTAAAGAGAAACATGAAGCAATATAATATAGCATTTAGATACAGTGAATTGCGTATTTAGTTAATAGGCTTAAGATTAAAAGATCATAAATTTATCATTATACAAATTAAATACTGTACAACAATAATACATAACATCAAAAGGAATTACAATGGCAAAGATTTCAGGTCTAATAATACAAAATCCTTTAAAGACATTAGACATTCAATTATATTCTGAAGATGCATAATTGACCTTTAAAGTGTACTTATCATAAAATTATTCAATTAAGACTAATTAGTTACCCCAGAAATATTTTTTTAATCAAACATTTAAATATTAAATAATAAATATTACTACATTAAAATAAAATTCCTTATAATTTAACAAATAAATCATAATTGGTATTTCAATTGCTAAACATATGCTATGAATTAAAATGCAAAATTCCTACAGCATTTCACTAATCAGATATAATTTAAACTAAATATTCAAACAATTTAAGATACAAAAACACTTCAACATGAAATTTTTTAAATCTAGAATAAGAAATATTGTAATTGAAAACCAAAAAACAATTTAGTTTACCTGATATGCATTGTGCACATTCATATTCTGCAATCCACCTTGTTCTGAAATTGGATAACATGTGACCACTTCATTCACATTCATACTTTCAACATCCCCAATTAGAATGAATTTTTTATCAATATCTGAATTGTTCCTTGTACCAATCATTGGATTTTCTGTAGAATTAATAGATATGCCCAGCTAAAATTAAAATATAACACAAAAAATTACAACATTTTGATTAATAACTGCACATGTCCTAAAAAGTT
>JAPMOQ010057262.1:14089-29939 GCA_026543055.1 Argiope trifasciata | reverse complement strand
TGCTGCTTGTATCAACCATTGGATTTTCTGTAGAATTAGTAGATATCGTACCAAACTAAAAAAAAGAGGAAAAAAACTATTTAATAAAAAAATTACAACAAATATTTTAATTAATAATTGCACATGTTGAAAAAGGCACATGCAAAATCATTCAAACAGTAGTTTCCTAAATATAGTTTAGTATACACATCATAACATACCTAGCTAAAATAAAAATGACCTTTTTTTATTAAATAGTAATATTTTACGTAAGTTTTATGCATGTTAAATCTGCATGAAAATTCAAATCTTGTCATTAAAGTTTGAGCAGTAATTTGATTTGAAAAACTTCAGCATATTTACTTACCAAAATTTAAACATCAGCGAGATAAAAAGAAAAAGAAACATATCAATTATAAACAATATTTTTATAATAGGCAAAGGAATTTAATACTATTTGACTGAATAATTTTTCACCTTCTTTAAAAAAATTATAGTTTCTACATATTTGAAAAATCAGTTTTCATAAAAGCTGAATTACATCAATAACTTGAACTTACATTTGATGTAGGTGGATTGCCAACGAATAGGTTAACATGAATAATTATCTAAAATAAAATAAAATTCCTATTTTTTAAAAAAGAATTGTCAATACATGAAAATACAGTTCAAAGCTATATTAAGTTAGGCATATTACTCTAAAATGTATGTATTAGAATTTTTTTCCCTAAACTTATTTATTAGTTTTAAATCTAAAGCAATACAAATTAATACAATAAGAGCATTAAACAGTTTTATTTTAAGACAAAGTGTTAATGAAAGAATTAAAGTTAATTTTTTTCTTTTTCAAGCCAAGATGTTAAGTAAATTTCTATAATGTTTTATGAAAATCCAGAGATCCAATACAATCTTACATTGTATTTTTTTAAATTAACATGTTTAACAAAGTTTGATCAATATGATTAGCAAAAAGAGGCAAAGCACTAGTAAATCTCTGTGGAAAAAAATTAGGGAATTTGAAAATTCACTTTCTCTGAAAGCTAAATAGCACATATCTAATTTTAAATAAAGAATTTATAAAATAAAGCATACAACAAAATTCAGATATAGATTTAAAAAATTAGCTTATTCATTCACAATAACAATAAAATTGCTTTTGTATCTAAGCTTGAGATATTATATTGATAATATACGCTTCTGTATAATAAGCCAAATGAAGTTTTTAATTATTCAATGCATAAAATCAAAATGTTAATCAAGAGATCCAGATGCACAGTTACTAAAGCATGAAAAACTGACATTCTAAGAATATCTAATCCTTATTATTTTGCAAAATAAAAACAAATATATAACCTTCACAATCTAGAGTTTTGATTTTTCATATTTAATATAATTTTCATTTGGCTTGATACACAGCATATATTATCAATATATCAAGCTTACTTAGATATGAAAGCAATTTTATTGTTATGAAGGAATAAGCTAATTTTTTGCTCTGGTATCTGAATTGTGTTGTATGCTATATTTTATAATTTCTTTTTTGGAATTAGATATATACTATTTAGCTTTCAGAGAAAGTGAAATTATTTTCTAATTTCCTAATTTTTTTTTAATATTGTAATAGGCTGACTTATAGAAAATAAAACTTAAGCATTCTTTTATGTGAATTGTATTATTGTAATATTAACTATTTTATTAAAGTATTTTTTAAATAAAAGGGAATTAAACATAACAGCTTAAAGCTGAAATATTTAATTTTTAAACTTTAATTTTATTTTATATTTTCTCATAATCTAAAACATTTGGCTTAAATTATATATTTCTAGTTAAATTAAAAGCAAAAGTTACATGCTCAACCATTTTAATGCAACAGAGCTTCATCGAGTAAATTCATTTGTATAGATGAAATTAAAAATCAGTATCCAACACAGTCTAATAAATTCACCACACTACAGTACAAGAAATTTTATTTTTCATATAATTCAATATAGTGTATTGAATTCTGATATGATATCCAGAAATAATAAATGTATAACAAAAGTAACAGAAGCACTGAATAATGAAATATTGTATTCATGTTTAAATTGCACAAGAATTTAGCATGTAAGACCAAGCCAAGAATTTGGGCTGAAGAATTTCAATGTTAATAATTTGTTAACTTAATCCAAATTCAACACAACTTAAAAATTTGGTTACTTTCTGAAATGAAATAGAGACAATAGTGCAAGATTTTAGTAATTCTATAAAATAAAAATAGAGAAATATCCAGAAGATTTTGAAAAGTGGCATATTTGATGATAAACCAAAAATATTTCAAAATTATTGGTAGAAGTTTAAAAGAATGAAAACATATTGAGAATGAATGCAATTCATTTTATATTAAAAGGCAGTAATTCAAAGTACTATATGCCATTCAAAATAGCCTAAATTTCCAAAAATTGTATTTTGGTTGAATGAATGAGATGAGAAAATTATTTAAGGATCATGTTTCATATAATAGAAACAATTAAAACTGTTGCTTTTGATGTATAATTTAACATAAACAAATAAAATAATAAGGAATTTTTTTTATATAAAAGTTATAAAAACTGAAGACTGATAATTTATGAAGTGCTTCATTACAGATTAAATTTCATATATAATGCCATAGTAAAATTCAGTTTGGGAAGACAAGTTAGTATTTTAACCTTTCACTGAAACTATTTTGATAAGAAAATGTCAGATAATTGAAGCAGCAGATAGTACATACCAAGCTAAAATCTATACACTTCAAATTTGTACCAAAATTTTTGAAAGATATTGTAATATGAATATATATTATCATAAGAAATAAAAGTAAAAGAAATAATGTAGAAATTCATAGCATCGAAAATTCAGATAAAAATCGAGAGTTCAGGAAATCTAAACTTACTGGTTGAAATTTCGGAAGACATAGGTAGTGAGACTGTTCATTTGGTTGAGTTTCAGGTTTAAATTTGACTTCATGGTCAGTAATTCCATCAAAAGATTTATATCTACTTAATCCAATCTGAATGGGGAAAAAACCTTTTTTAGACAATATTTTTAAATAAGTGAAAAAAAGTTTGATTTAAATCAAAATCAAATTTGTAAGTATAGAAAATAAATAATGAAAGTCTGGAGCCATTAAACAGATAAATACATTTGTGAATTTAAATTATATATCATATATAAATTATGGCAATTAAAAACAAAATTTGGATAAAAACAATACAACAAGTATTTATAAAAGTATTTTCAGTGCACATTTAAGTACATATTTAAAATTATGGATTACAACATGTAATGCTAAACTATCTCAGAAAAAACATTCAAAAACAGCATAAAAACACTTTTTAAAGAATTCTCAATATTTTAAGTTGAGTTCAATTGACTTATTAGAGCAATATTTAAATTTTCTCACAGTAGAAAGGAAAAAATTCTTCATATGAATGCATGGATTCAACTACAAGTAATCATAAATATAAGCAACTCTACGTTTAAATGCTCATCAAATGATCAACAAAACTATTCAAAGAAACATGAATTTGGCTTTTAAACAGCCATTATAATCAAATCAATAAAAACTAATATTGCTTTAACAAAAGGGTTTAAAATTTGGTTATTAATAATAGAAAAGGTCTTTAAATATTCAAACTTCAAAATAACTTTCAATAAATTTAGAATGCAATTTCAATAACTCGTAATCTAAAATCTTCATGCGTTTTTTCTAATATAAAAATTTATATTACATAATAAAAAATATATATAAATTTAGTCTTTCTTCTAACTTTTATATTATATTAAATAACAAATTAATAATTTTTCTAAATCGTACATATTTATTGTAACAAAAAAAAATTTCACAAATCAGCACATTTCAGACAGGGAGGGGGGAGCCATAATTATACCCGAGTCAATACATGAATAATAATAATAATAATGATAATAATAATAAAATAAAAAAGAATTGCATGTCTCTAGTGCATTGATTACATGCCCTACAATGTAATGAATATAAGCTTGCCAAAATATTGACTAATCCCATGGATCATTTGCAATACACATTTTCTAATTAGACAATTCTTACTCTACTCAGGGTAAATTATAACAAAGAAAGGGTAATCTAATTAGGTGGTCATCCAAGCCATGAGTCATGATAGCAAATATCCAATTTTGAAGCAACACAAGGGCTAATTTGAGATGAACCTTGTAACTTAAAACTGTAGAAAGAACCCCTTCTGCAAGATTTCTATCTTGCACTAACAAACGAAAATATTACTCTGGAATACATTTAAAATCAAGGGTTACTTTAAAAGGTGTATATTAAATTCAATCAGATTTAAAACAAGAAATCCTTCAGTCTCAAAAGGTAACCTCACCGAGTTATTAAAAAATAGTGTTATAAAATATTACGAAAAGTACCAAATTTTAAATTGCATAAATAATATGAAGACACGGTTCTTTCATTGTGTGAACAGAAACAAAAAATTCAATTTCTAGAATGAAATAATATATTTAAAAATATTCAATATTCATCTCATAATTTAAAAAATAAACTTACATTATTGCTTCCTTTGCACTGTTTTCTACCATTTGGGTTCTTAATATTAGGTATAACTGAAAATAAAATTGAGATTATTACAACTGAAACAAGGAAAAATACTTGGTTTATATCACAATACAAAGAAAAATTATTCTCACTAAGCAATTTTTAAGCAACTTTCAATTCATTGTGAATGTTGCTTTTCAACTTCGCTTTTGTGAACTAGAAATAAACCTAAAATTAGCTTTTGAAAAGTATTAAATTTTCACAAACATATAACAGTGAAAAAAATATACAAGAATTGCATCGTAATATAGAGTTTATAAAAAAATTTAAAAATTTGCAGTTTCAAAAGGTTTAAAGTCAAATTTAATAAAGATTGAACTTAAAAGCAATTATTCGAACAATAAAGCAAAGAAATGAAGCATGAGAAATAATGAAAATTAAAGCATCACAAGGATTCTAAATTATCTTTTTAAATATATATATATCTATACTTATAATAAAGCTCAATGTGTGTGTGTGTGTGTGTGTGTCTGTGTTGGCACTCCACAGGCCAGACAGTTGGACCTACAGCTACCAAATTTGGTATATGTATACCTTGGAGGTCCGGAATGTGCACCTCGGAGCACTTTTTTAGAATTTTTAATTAGAATTTGAATTAATTGAAATTTAAGCGAAATTTCGACGCTTTTCCGCTATAACTTCAGAAAATATCATTGCACAAACATGATTTTTATGTCAATTTGAAGATTAAAAAAATTAGCTTTCTAACGGTATCAGTATTTTTAATTTATAAGGTAAACTTTTATTTTTAACGAATTTTTAAAGAAATATTTTAACTATGTTTTTATCACATGACTGGATAAAATAAAAGAATGCCGGAAGTTCGAATAAAAAACAACTATCATCGCAAATCAAATCTAAAGAAATGCAACTTTTAACACGTGACTGGATAAAATAAAAGAAATATAAAATGTGATATTTTCTAAAAAAATAAATGCAAGGCAAAGGATTCTATGATCCATTGCAATATTTAAGTCATTAATTCATTAAATTATCTTTATTTATACAGGATTGAATTTATACATGATATGCACTCAAATTCCTTTATAATGGCCAATTTGTAAAATATTAATAGGCATATATATTGTTTAATACTATTAATTTGATCTAAATGAAGTAAATAATTACAATTTATGTAGTTTGAGTCATACAATGCATTTATGAATAATGAGTTTTAGATTTCTTCATACTTTGCTCTGTGAGCCATATTTTACAAAATATTTTTATTAATATTTTAAATAAAAGTGTCTACATCAATCAGTCTTCTAAATCAATCATTAAAACTGACTGATTTACAAAATTAAAAAATATTATTAGGAAAATGCGTTCTTTTAAAACTTTCAGTCTATCATCTTAAAGAAAATATTAATTTCAGGCCAATCAAGGCCCGGAATTACTTCAAGGCTAAAGAATATATGATTTAATTGAAAATTTTAGAATGCATTACTGATGGCGAACCAGCTGGTCGCCAAAGGTGGCTAGTCTTCAATATAACAGTTAAATGTATTAAAATATCTATTTTTAAATCCTAAATAAAAAATGGAAATTTGTTTAAATTTTGACAGCAATAAATATTTATATCTCTAAACATGAATGGATACAAAATTGTCAATTTAAAAATGTCTGTAAAATCTTCTATTCATGATAATTGTATGTTTTTTAAGGGAAAAAAATGCAAGAAGTCATTCTTTATCATCTATAATTTTTAAAAATATACAAAATGAAAGTAATATTTAGGATGATTGGCAAAATAATTTATATTTCAAAATTAGCTATTGACTATCATCAAACTTATATTTAGAAACAAAAAGGTATCGCATGCAATACATTCTTAGCATATTTCATATCAACAAACATTTAATATTTCAATACACTTTCAAGAATTTTAAAGTAACCAGCGGGTGACCGAGCACCGCTCGGAGAAAACAGGTATCGAAGCTAACTCGAAGATTTAAATTTTCAATTGTGATTTATCAAAACAATACATGCCATAAGAAAATTTGTGAAACCATTGGTGAAAAGATAACCGGTTAAACTGCACCATTGTAAACTATTCTTAACAAAGTTAGAGTTTGGAAAGGGAACTATTCTATACAAAGGTAAAGTAAAGGTAAAGATAAAGATTGAAATGTGTTGAAGTTCAATATTTTTGACAAATTTATTTAGAAAAACCAAACATATATACATACATAAGAAACATATTATAAACCTATAACAGCATAAACATAAAACTTTATTAGTTTGCCATATTGGCTATAGATGGCAGCACGTTACCGCTTGAAAATTTAAGTAGCCATTATGGCGAACTAATAAAGTTTGAAAATATCCTATCTGTAACTCCGAACTGCTCGACCGTAGCACTTCAAAACCGGCGCCAATCGATTCCTCGTGGCCAAAAACCCCAGACCCCCAAGTTTACCGGAGTTTATTAATTCTGGGGCGATTTTCGACTTGACAACCATTCCTCGTATTATAGTATTAGATTTATGAAACATTAGTCTAAATAACAAATATAAAACTGCAAAATTATTTTTTTTATAATTCAACACTCTAAGCTACCTATAAACATGAAAATATAATTATATGTTTTGGTCATCCTCAAAGTTAGTTAGATCAAGTTAATTTTAAAGTTAATTAAGACTAAAGTCAATTATTAAAGATGGCATCCAACAGTATTTAATAATAGAAAGAAAACAAGTTTAAATACATAGCAGAAAAAAGTGCCATCTTGAACTAGGAACTGTCTTACTGTTTCAAGAACTTAACACAAATTTTCAGTGAAATATAATCAACTAAAATATAGAAGAATTTTAATCAAAATTTTATAAAAACTGTTTCCAAAACAGAACAATCACTGACAGACTTTAGAATTCTGTACTGTAATTAAATTGCAAATTCAAATCTTCCTAGTTTCAAAATCTTTACAAACTGAAACCCTTTTATTCTAGTTTTAGAATTCATTAATATTGGAACTTAAAATGATAAAATTTCAATGAATTTAACTACTCAATAGATCTGAATAAGAAATAAGAATAAGGAGATAAAAAAATTAAGGAATATTTTAAAAACAATGTAATTTACAATTAATAAAGTCACAAAATTCAATAAAAATATACCATGTTCTCAGAATATGGCTATTTTATATAAACTGGATAAAATTTCATATAAATTGATGGAAAACTAAAAAAAATAAAGCTTAACTTTTTTGTAAAAAGTTTTAAATTCAGCACAAGAGTTTTCAGTCTTATATTGTAAAAATGTCTAGTAGAGCAAAGCAGAAGTTTAAAAAAAAGTACACAGACAGATATTAGACCATTTTCAAAACTATAAAATCTATCCTAAAATAGCCCTATGTTGCTTTAAATGAGAACATTAAATTTGCCTCTTTGTTAAATTACTGGTAGCAATAAACATATTTTTCATATTTTCTACCAATGTATATTATATCTGATGATGTAAAAGAATGAATATATTATATTGATTTCAATTAAATTAAAAACATTTTTAGATATACAATTCAATAAATTCTTTTTCCTTTAAGATACTAATCAAATTTTGACAAAATCCCATACTACCAATATTGCTCCGGTATTTCTTCAGAATTGTAGATCCCTTTTTCTCTGGAATGTCTTCAATAAAGGTTAGATATCCTTTATTAACCAATTTTAATAAATTTGCTCTGCATCGTCCTTTGCATTTTGTATCATAATCTTTGTCTTTCAAGTATTCTTTATAATTTTTTGATAATTTATCCAATTCCTGTAAAAAAATACAAATTTTTAAATCTAAAGAAAAAAAATATTAAACTATCAACTGAGAATGCCAAATAATCTGAATTAATAAATTAATATCCAAGCCAGTCTTCATAAAAAAAATGAAGGTTTGATTTGACTGCAAATAAGCAAGTTTTAACATGTTAAATCTGAAATCATTAAAAAGAAAGCTCATTATTAAAATTTTAAAATTATTTTTAAATGATACTAACAATTTTACCCTATTTTCAAGTGCTTTGGATAAGGTTTATAAATAATGCAAACCACTTTATGGTTATTTAATATTTAAAATAAAAATCGTTCAAATTACTACCAACAAAACTTACAATATTTAAAACTAAGTACAAAATATATATTAAAAAACTTAGTTTGAAAAATTTTTCAATTTTTTAAATCATGAAAATTTATCTTGAATACTAAATGGCCTCTTAAACATGTAAAAGTTTTTCCACACTTATTTTATGTCTTTAATGTTAATAAAGATGACATAATAAATCAGATCAGTTATTTTGACTATATAGAACTTAGATAAACCTAAAATAAATTTGTTTTGATCAAGATAATTCAACTTTCTGAAAGGTCAAAATATTTAGAGAAATTTTAATATGAAGTTAAAAAATTTATTAAATAGCTAAAGAAATTTAGCAACTTGTATTAGTGTTCTTGAATAGTATGATCAAAATTAATACTTTGTTATATAAAACCATAGAAAAATTCAGACTTCTAGATATTTAATATTCTGTTTTTAATCAATAACAAGATTGCTAATAATATTGATAGTGCTTTATTTATATCAATCTAGTGTTATTAAAATTTTCCTGCACAGAATATATGAATTTAATTTAAAAGCATCCATCAATATTAATTTAAGAAAATGCACTTTCATTTTAAGTTCAATTACCTCCTAATTTTGCATGCGTAAATGAAGAGATTAGAATAATAATTGAGTAATGATAAGTGAAAGATTTCTAATTCATTAATGGCAATAAGAAATACCTAGGTAAAAGAGTGATAAAATGGTTTTGTATTAAATTTAATAAGAGGAAGAAACAGCAAAGCTAAACATGGCAATAAGAAATACAAGGCTAAAAGAGTGATTAAAATGGTTTTGTATTAAATTTAATAAGAGGAATAAACAGCAAAGCTAAACATTTGACCATTTATAATAATTAATCATGGATTTTATTGGTTTTATAAAGCACCATAAGATATACCTTAAAGAAATTCACAGAAAACATAGCATCTTATTCAAATCTATGTATAAGATGCATTGCATTGCATTTAACTTCAAAATATGATAAAAGTTTAACTCAACACATTTTAGGAGCCTTATTTCTGTTCTATTCTTTATGTTCATACATGGTATTTAATAAGTTTGACTAAAATATAAACATAATTGAATTTCAAATCAATTATTTAATCCAATAAATTAAAACAAGTCAGACTCAAACAGATTAATACAAAAAAAAATCAAATTAGTAATTCCAGAGATATTTAAAACCCGTTTTAAATGAAAATTAAGATAATTTTCTTTTTAAATGTTTTATAACAGCTGCAAATCAAAAATTAATATACAACAGATTTTCTAGAAGCATAGCTGTTGTTCTATAGATTTGAGAGTGAAAAAAACCCATATTTGGGTATACAATATTGCTAGACATAGAATATTTGCACTGAGAATGAAAAAATACATAAACCTATTTTAAATGCAAGGAATAGAATAATAGGAGATGAAATTAGAAACTCTTACTTTAAATAGTTTCAAGTCATCAGTCTTCCACCCAGAGTTACTTTTATGCACAAATTTTATTATGAATTCCCCTTTTTTTTTATTACACCAATATAGTACATGTGGATATTTTTTATATATCAGACAATATAGAATCATCTCCAACACTTTTGATCGTGGAATCTGAAAAATGAATCAAGTCTTAGCATCTTAAATATATTCAAATATTTCATTAGTAAAAAATATTGATAAGGCTATTACTATACTTACAGTTTATAAAATTATCATAAAGTCAAATTTTTATTTCATCAATTATTTCTTAATTATTGTAATTAAATACTTAAGTTTGAAAAAAATTGACTGATGATCTTTGAAAACAATACATTTGTATTGTTTTGGATAGTAAAACAAATTTGAGTAATTGCAGATCAACCACACAAAATGGACATAAAAAAATAATTAAAATTTTGTGATAGCTTATTTCTAGATAAATTAGAAACACTTATTAAAAAATATAATCAATATATAATGCAAAGATACATTGATAAAGAAAGCCATCAATTTTGAGACTATCATGTTTTGTTCAATTTGAAATATCATTCGTAATATTAGGATGGACCTACTAAAACCTATTATGTTGCAACATCCTATTTTAATAAAGCATTTTCATATTTTTTTTATAAAATTTCATATAAACTATTTAATCTATTTCCAAATATCAAAACATTCAATATATAGATTCATTATACTATCAATTAAGCAAAGACAAAATGATATTCCACAATTTAAAAAAGTACATATGCAAGTACATGGATAACACTATCATTATGATGATACTGATAGGTTGGTGTATTAGTACTCTTATTTAAAAGATTTTTTATTTTGAGTAGATGTCTAGCATTTACCTAACCTATATAACTATGTTAATTTAACTGTACTAGAATAATTGATGTTAGAATACCAAAGAAATATAATATATCCAATTTTATAAACTAACAATTTTGTCTTTATTCCTCAAATCCATATATTTTTTAATATTTTGATTTATTAATAAATTAATAAGATTAAACAACGGTAAAACTATATTATTTGTGTCAAATTAAAGATATATAAACAGTAATTTATTCACTTGCAAGAATCAAAATGGTCTAAACTATTAAATTCCTAATACCTGCCATTTAGAACTGCCAGAAATCCATATCCTAAATTTTTTTTTATTTATGAATGAATCGAATGAAAAAATTTAAATTATCAGTTGCATAGCTTTCAAAATATAAATTGTTAATAATTTTAAAATTTCCCTTTCTCTGTAATTTGTTGTCATATAAATGTCTTAAGTATTATTATTAAGTATTGTTCTGAGATATTTCCATATATTTTATAAAGGAGTTAAAAAGGATCATATAAGAACAAATCATTCATTATATAAAAAGGCTCTACCAATACATTAAAAATTAAACAAGTCATTTTTCTGCCACTAAAATGAATGTATTTATTTCTATAATTAAACAGAAAAATTAAACAGAATATATAAACATCTTCAGTGTTTTATAGATATTGTTAACTAATTTAGATAGATAGTATATTCTGAAAATAATGTTTTCTTGATTAAAGAATACACACTTAAAGCCAGAGGAGCCTAAATAAGCCACATCTCACTTCCTTTTGAAAATAATTACTTTTTTTTAAGAGGTAGACTTATAACAAACACAAAATTTTTAAAGGAACAAGGATAACCATACAGTTAAGAATTATAATCTCATTTTTGGCATCTATTATTTTAAAGAATATCTTAGTTATGTTTAGAACTAACCCAAAATGTATACTTGTAGTTATGAATTTGTCAGGAGAGATTTTCATTCAAGAAAATCATTTATGAAAAATTCATTATGCATGAAAATTTCATATGCCAGTTATCAAACTTACCAATCAAATATTAATGAATTTCAGACTTCTATATTAATAGTTGAAAACTAATAATGTAATAATTATAATAGAGGCCTAAAATATTTAGTTTAAATGAGAAAAATGACGTATCAATATAACAATGGTAATCCAATACTAAGAAATGTAATTTGTTATTAATACTTATATGTAATCAAAAAAAATTTTAATAAAATTTTTCCTGGGTTGCAAAGATATTCCAGATGAACTATATACATTTTTTTCAAATCCATACAAACACATGCTTAAATACTCAAGCAATTAAACTCAGCCCATATTTAAAAAATATTTAATTTTTAAAAATTTCTAATCATTAAAAAATTTAAAATAAATCATGATGAATTTTGCCTATCAAAGCCTTAAATGAATTAATTATATCTACAATTTTTATAACAAAAATTTTTAAACCTTATATAAATGCTAAAAATTCATACTGTTATATTTTTGTAAAGACACCAAAAAATAATTAACAAATTTATTTTTTACAGTATTGGAAAAAGTTTAAAACATTGAAAAAAAGCAGGAAATTAATTGTAGCTTGAATGTTAAAATAAAAATTATTTGAATTTTAATGTTCTACCTGTAAGAATAGTTACCAAAGATTTTTAAAAATCAAAAATAGTATCTTCTCAATTTCATTTACATGCTACCACAAATGTAAGTTTTTAATTTAAAGTATTCAACATCATAAAGTTAAATTTTTAGAAAACTCTTTAAAAGTGTCTAATAAATCCACTTTTAACACTTGTATATAAATATCTCGGGTTAATTTTCAGATTTTTTTAAGATATATTTAAAAGAAAAATATATTAAAATATTTAAAATATATAAATTTTAGTCTGATATTTTATTAATTTTCAAGTTTAAACTGAATCTTGAGATATAAATTAGGATTGCATTTAATTATAATTTAGCATACTTATTATAAAGGACAAAATTAATATATTAAGCTATTTTATAATTAAAAAATAGCTAAGCTTACTTTTTTTTGCCTTAATTTCTCTGGTACCTATTAAAAAACAAAAATTAATTTTAATCAGAATAGCAAAAAAATTCATGGAACAACTTTGATATACACCGCCAAAAATTACGCGCCAAATCTGGCACTCCCTACGGACTTTTTAGGGTTGCTTTTTAGGTAGGATTAATTATTTGTGTTTCGCGAGAATCCATCTTAACGAGAAAAAAAAGCGCCAAAAGCAGGTATTTTGCTTGGCGAGAAAAAAAAGTCGCCAAATTTCCAATTTGGGGGTGTATATCAAAGTTGTTCCAAATTCATACTTCATGTTACAAATATCAAAGGTAAGAAAGAATGTTGTACCAAATACTATTTTAAACACTTAGAATGAGAGAGGCAGATTAGGAAAAAAAAAAATTTAAGAAGTAATGAAAAAAAATCCAATTTCATATTTAATATTGAAAAATCCTTGCTTATGTTATATAATCTAGTACCAATACTGAAAAACTTCATAATAAATAAAAAACTATCTATATACTAAATATATATATCAATTGCTCTATTATTTTTTTATAGTTAAACATACTAAATCAATTTTTAAAATTTCAGTGTTATCAGTATTTCCAGATTTTTTTGAAATTATACAATAAAATAATTATTTTTGTAGCAAAATGACTGAAATTTCAATGATAAAATTTTTAAAAGTTAATATAAATATATAGATTATATATAGATATATATAGAGTATAAATCTATATATAAAGTATATAAAGATTTCTACACAAGAAATCACAATAGTTTTTTAAATTAGCTTTAAAAAGAATAAACATTTACACATTAATAATGCACATTCAATTTTGAATTGTTTTATACCATAATTTATCATTTCAAGTTATGAATGCAGTTTAATGCATATTATCAAAATAGCAGTTCATAAAAGAAGCACAAAAAAATCTCAAATCTGAAGGAAAAAAACAAAGAACATTAGAATGTCTGGTAGAAATAAAAGTTTAAATTTACTTCAAATGAATACAGAAAAAAAAAATTAGCATAATAATTTTAATCTAGCATTAACTTAATATAATACACAAAATTAAGTTAACAACTCAATTTATAATAAAAATAAGCTTTGCTAATTTGTCTTCATTAAAATGTGATAAAATATTGCATTTAATTTCAACATCAAAACTTCTGGAATATGTTGCATTTTTTTCCAAATATTACAAAGAAAAATATTTTACTCATTGGAAACAACTTTTATCAAAGCCAATAAATAAGAAATGGAACAATAAATTGTAATTACAAATAAAATAAAGAACTACAAAATTTCATCAAATATTTCATAGTGCATTTAAAATTTAATTTTTAGGATTGATTAAGCCCTGATTTATTCATTAACTAAAAAAACAGGCATACAACAAAGAAAACTAAAATATAATTTGTTATATAGCAGCATTTCCAATGGAGGTTTGATATTAAAATTGTTCATTTGATGCTGAAAACATAAGTCAACAGTATAAATTAAATATACAATTTTCCACTAATATAAAATTTCAACGCTAATCATCATCTTTATTTTATAATCTGCAAACAGTTTTAAGCTTACTTCACAACGATCCATTTCGGAAAAATGAAAACGACACTCTGAGAAGATCATCTAATGAAAGAAGATTTAAAAAAATTGGAAACAAAACAAACATTCCCGGTATATATAAGTATGCAATCAAAAATTGGGTGTAATTACATCACCGAAATTCAACCAATCACAAAAATAATAGAATCATGACGTAACGAAAAAGTTTCACTTCAGAAAAGGCACAAGAGTTGAACAGAGAGAGAAGATAACGGTAGGTAGACGAAAAAGATAACATTGAATTAAGCGCGATTATTTTGTGAGTTGAGGAGAAAGATTGGGGATATGGAGTACGGAATTCACAAAAGCAGTCACGCAAGAATAAAAGATTTTATACAATTTTCTTTTTCTGTCCATTACCTCAGAAAATATGATCAATTTGTTTGATACTTATAAAAAGTTACAAATTGCTTTAAATTATATAACAAGTCATTTTATTTTTGTTTCGTCCACTGTCACAGTAAAGTTTATCCATTTGCCTGTATAATGGTTCTCTAGAGCTACTCAAAGTATCATTAGCGTATGCATCTTAGGTATTTTTTTTTAAGAGATCACTCATAGACATTCTATAACATTCAAAATATTACAAAATGTTGTGTAATATCGAACAATATAGCGCAGCGTATTCTATTTGGATTTAACTGAACCGTTTTCTTAATTTGTAAGCCTCTGTGAAATACCAAGATGTTTCAAGTTTTTTTTTTTTATCAAATTTTAATTTTTATTGCACTCTATATTGTAGAAGATATTCCACAACTGGTAGATGGAATTTCTTCAAGAAATATTTATTTTGTGGAAAGTTCATTTACATGCTTCATCTAGCTTCTAAGGATTATGTTAGTATAAAAGATATAACTCATAAAAGTCGTATCTTGATGAGTTGTCCATAAAATCATACAGGGAAAAGAAGGTTTCTAATGTAGTCGAGCAATCAAAAAGGTGGACTTAGACATCTTGCGACTTTATATAGTGTATATTATGAAATTCCATCTTGAAGAATCAATTTACAAGTTTCACATTGCAAAATGCTTTTCATCGCATAAGCTAATGGTTTATTTTATATTTTGTTTAAAGAATTTATTGAAAATACATTTTGATTTATTATGATTGAATGACATTTTGTATTTTAACAGCAAGGTATTTATATACAGCGACATCTAAGCAAATGTTTAAAAATGCTGTACAAAAAAAGTCATTGTGATGAAAGAGATCTGATAAACTGTTC
>JAPMOQ010057262.1:0-14079 GCA_026543055.1 Argiope trifasciata | reverse complement strand
GAATTCAACCTACGTATTGGCACAATTCCGCCAACACCTACGCCAAAGACCTTCATTAAAAATCTTCATTAGTTGCACATTTTCGTGTAATAAACAAAGATCATACAAGCATCTCATTATAACATAAAAGGTCCTATCTGCTGCCAATCACTATGGAATTTAAATCATAAATTGCTGATAAATAGGTATGTCAATGATCAATTGGTCATGATGATAGGAAAGAAAAATAGAAAAAGTTATTGACATAACTATATTAACATCAAAATATAAAGTTTCTGAAGATGACTAATAATATTAAGACTTAATAATGTCGATTTTCATGAATTGCATTTTCACACAACAAAGAAATTATCCTTTTAAATTAAACTTGCACTCTAAATAATTAAGATAAGTTTTCTATGTTTGTAAAATGGCGAAATTAAATGCCAATGAAAATTGGCGTAATTGATTTATTTGTTAAGATCTTAATCTTGTTTTACAATACCTCTCAAAAGGTAGAGAAACACTAGACGAGCATTGTGAACAATTTAGGAGTTAAGAGCATTGAACAGAGTGCCTTTAGCGATTCGCCTCATATAGACTGCAGTAAAGTTTTTCAAAATTTGAATTTCTCTCAAAATTGGAGGAAGTTGTGGAAAATCGAAAGAATAATCAAAATTGTATTACTCAATGTCCAACAACAATATTACAATAATTTCACGATATCATAGGGCATTATAATACCATGCACTATCTTTTAACAATACCCTCATTAGTGGACCTTCATTATTAACACCACAATTTCGGTTCTATCTTCGACATTATGAAATTAAACAAAATCGTCAACTAGTTGTTTAAAGAAAGTAATTCTGGCAATTTTTCAGAGCTATATTTATTGATGCCGAGTAATAATAATAGAAAATGTAAAAGCAGTTTTGAATACATTATAAGAGACAATATCATTTAGAATAATCTTGAAGGCACATAGCTTGTGTTACACCCCTCTCCAAACTTCCACCATCGGGAGGACGTATGGCCAAGACTGATTTAATGTGCACCAAACCCACTTATATAACGGTTCTTCGGTGGAATCGGGCCTGGAACCTGCAACCCTCAGTTCCGATGCCAAAACCTTACCACCTAGTCACCGCGGCCTTAGTGTTAAATTCAATACCGGCTTGAACGGGTAGATGGCATAGTTCAAAGTTGATTTGCGGGATCTTGAAAAAAATTATGAAAAAAATTATTGCGTTCATATAAAAAGAACTTAAATACATGAAAACGATAAATATTTTTTATGTAGTTCATATTTGAAACAGGAAAATATTTATTTAACGATTACTTAATTAACTTATGAAATGCAACTTGCGCAGACTACTAGAATAATGCTACAATTAGAATTTTTTGTATGTATTTTATAACTAATTCTGCTCTGTCAGATGACATGACTAATAAATCGTTCTTGACTACTGCGAATCTATAAATAATTTGCGTTTTCAAATTTGAGAAAATTTGATTTTGCGACCAATAGTTAATAAAGCCAATATCATTTCCAAAATAAAAACAAAATTTATACAAATCAAATTATTTTTTAAATATTATAATACCATCCCAGGAGGTGAAATTTGACAACTGACTTCGATTTCAAAATATAAATACAATTAATACTTTTACAATATTTCAAAATTAACATTTACTGTCAGTCTGTAAATGTTAGCCTAGTTATATTTAAAAACATATTTCCAGGTATTCATAAATTTCATTTCTTCCTCCTTTAAAGGACTAATGACTTCTCATTCAGAATGAAACGCAGTCTATGCACTTGCAAGCGTAGCGAGATTGAAAATCTCCAGACGTGGAGTATCAGACATAAGCATGTAACGCGGGATGGTAATCAGCTATAGGTTTGTATGAATAAAAGCTCTTTATTCGCGGGGTATATGTTCCATAAATATGCCGCAAATACAGAAACCGTGAATACGGAATGATAATTTATATGGGATTATAGGGGATATGTTCCTAGGTAACAAAACAAATATGATATGTATATAAACAATTTAATTGAAGTTTTTGAACGCTTTGATTTATTACCTCAAGGCTTAGGCAATAGTTTGAAGAATTTTGTCATTTTCTCTTGCTTGGCAGTTTTTAAAAGCTCCTTAAATTCAGACTGATACGCAGCAGTCGCATTGGCAATTTGACTCTTAAAAATAAGACTTCGTTCCATAGACTGATCAATGTTCATAAAGAAATAGCAAAGCTCATTTGCCGCTCTTAAACTTCACTAAAATTTTTCACATTAAATATCACGTTTCCAGTGGTTGCTGAAGCCTCTTCTTCAATGGGTTATGAATTTAACATTTCCTCCAAGTCGGTTTCAGTCAAATCTTCATCTTGCGATTCAAGCAATTCCTGAATGTCACTTGATTCTATCTGTTCGAACCCATCTCGTCCTATTCCATTCACGATTTAAACTATGTTTGCAGTTTGCATTTAACAACATACTTTAGGCAAAGTTGTAATAAAATCCATTTTACTTTTTTTATTAGTTCATTTGACGGTATTTACAAAGGATATTGGGTTGGATACCTATTCGAATCCTTTTATTATTATGTATGTACTTATTAGACTCGCAAATAAAGAAATTTTTATCCGCGAATATAGGAATTGGGTCGCATTTTTTAAATCCGCGAATAGTGAAAACGCGAATGAAGGAAGCTCGAATAAGGAGCTTTTACTGTATATATCTTGTACACGAACCCGCTACAAAAGCATAAGAATTTAATCTGACAGACTTGACTGCCGCGATAGCACTGGTAGGATCTAAAACCGGGGTCCCACGGAGGGCCGTTTCACAGATTTAGTCATAAATCAGACCTCCGACCCACTGGGAGACCACACTCCCCCATAGCCACGAGGATTCGTTTCCCCTTCGATCCCTCTTGGTCTCTTTGATGCCTGGGCAGTTTTACCGACAAATTGTCGGTAAAGTCGATGGGCATCAAAGAGACCAGAAAACCGCAAGAGCTGTCAAAGGGCGGCACGTGGCCCGTCTGCAGACGGTGTATAAGCCGTGTAAACGGCCCTTAAGGCTGAGTCAAAAGGGCCATGGTAAACTCTTCTCTAGGGAAACACCTCCGGTCATTGGTAGCAGGTAGCCGATCCCCACCTTTTTTCCGCCCACTCGGATGGCGAGAACCAACCACCATGATGAAAGCTCCTCATCTTCATATCTGAGGTGCCCCTCCGTGCCCCCGATGACCAAGATTTGAACGGACTTTTTTTTTTTTTTTTTTTCAAAATCAATGAGGAGCCTCATGCGTTTTCATTCTTCTCTAGGCAGTTTTGATTAAATGTAGATTTAATATATTTCCGCTGGACCGATTTGAAAATTATTAAAATGGGGGAAAAACTAGAAAGCATACATTCACTTAAATTATTGAGTTAGCTGCCCCAAATAGCCTAAGTTAAGGCCTTATCACACGGCAAAATATCTTCAACGCTTTCCGTCAGCAAACGACAAGGAAAGTGACGTCACTTGTGTGACTTCACTTCAAAGTTTTACATGATTGGTTGAATTTCGTTTGCGGACAATATTTCCTACAACATTTTCGAACTGGTTCGAAAAAGTTGTCGATTATGAAACCTGCTTGACCGGTTTCTGAGGGTAGAAACGGAAAAGTGCTCGCGAAATTTCACCGTGTGATAAGGCCTTTAGAAAACACATGTTACTGGAGTAAGGGGAGGAGGAGGCTATTTTTTGGTATTTTTATTTAAACAGCAATTGGAAAGGAAACAAAGTTACAGGTTTTAAAAAGACATAGGAAATAGGCTTTCAAAATTGTGGTAGTTTAATATAGTTAGAAGATTTAGAGTAAAAGTTGCAAAGCTTTTTAAAAATTATGAACGAAAATTTTGGAATTACATTTAGGTGGTATGATATCGAATGAAATAACTAGTAAAAATTTCAGTTTGATATTTTCATAATTTTGTGAAAATGTTCGATTTTTTTGCAAAAAAAAAAAAAAAAAAAATGCCAAAAAATGCATGTACTTTTCTTTCTAACATTCAGAATTCGCAGACACATCCCCCCCCCCCAAAAAAAACCCTATCCTAAATATATCATTCTATGACTCCCAAATGGTGTCATAATGGTTGATTTTCAAAGGTGGGAGTGTGAAAATTTCATTAAAAAAAAGAAAAAAATGTTTATAGCTACTGATTTTCGAAAAGTACGAAAGAGCCTTTAGGAAAACGTAACTATCATCGAAAAATAAATTCAGGCTTAAAATAAATATATATGTGTATAATTTCAAATCAAATTTTACCACTTTTTGTAGGAAATCAATCATTGTAATATCATCCGAAATCGTAGAGAAAGACGTAAATTAAGACATTTATCTGTTATTTTGGTCCACAAATTTTGATAGAAAAGTAGTTATAGGCATTTTTCAAAGATCCATTTTTCCAACACAGCTGAATTTTTAAAAATAATGTGGATATCGGATTGAAATTTTTATTGATTATTTCCTTACTCTGTAACATGCCCTTAATTGGATTTACAAAATTTCCACCTCTTTTAAAAAAATTTAAAATAGTAAATTTAGTAATATTTAAATTTTTCATGATCATTTTCTATAAGTTTTTAACACTCGGTTTCCTTGTATTTGGTTATTTTAAACCAATAAAAATGTTGCTATGTATTTTATTCCCCATATAAAAGTGCAATTCGACTGACTATTTATCTAAATTAAATAGAATGTTTCGGGTGGAAAAAAAAAAAGATTTTTTTTTTTTCAAATAAAGTTTGAAGAGAATAATGATAAAAAAAATTGATATACGCGATATATTTGTCAAAACTACATTAAAAAGTTTCAGTATGACTAATTTATCAGTTTATTTTATATGCAAGCTTATCTCTCAACTTTATCAGTTCTGGGATTTCTTAACAATAGAATTGATGAATTAAAAACAAAATACTTCAGTCTATTGTTAATTTTAACAAATGCTTACAGCTATTCCCCTTCCAATTTAACAAATGAAAAAAAATCATTTATGCTTCACGTCTTCTTAATGGAAAAAACATCGTGTATGTATATGTATATATATATATATATAATTACATTTGATTTGTAGCAGAATGAAGAAAGCCATGTTTGAATTTTGAGCCTTTCCCATTCCCTCCCGACTGCTACAATTGTAACAAATCACATAAAATTTCATTTATTTCAGTCGTTGAGTTTAAATTTCTTCCTTGACGTGCTCGAAAATGTATAGATCAGTAGATGATCAACCCTTTGGTGGAATTGATGCAAAATTCGATATCATTTTACACTTCAGGTGTTGAATTTGTGTACCAGATTTATCCATCTTTCTAGTTTTAAGTTTTGTATTATAGTATACTTGAGCAGGCAGGCAGATTTCATTCAAAATTCAATAGAAATCTACAAAAATATCCAAACAACAAATATCATCCTTCTAGCTTAATGTTTTTGAATTAGTGTTCACAAATATAATTCCAAAAATGTGTTTTTCGGATCCAATGAGCTCAAAAACTTGGAAATTTGTTAAAAACTCGTGCCCTAGTTTTTTTTTGCCGATAACAATAGTTTTTCGTTATATACTTTGTATACGAGATAAGGCCTTTTTTCATTTCGTATCCAAGAAAATTATTTTCTCTTTTCGATGATGTTCCCAAGATATGGTGCGTTTTATGCTTCGTAGAATAATAAATACTCCCATGTGAATTTCATCGGTTAATATATTAGCCAACTTTAACGTTTTCCTCTAGTACGACTAAATAAAAAATTATTACCGATCTAAAATTTTAGTGACACTCAGTACTACTGTCCATTGATCTAAGTTTCAAATATCCACGGTCTTAGACTAAGACATTGAGCATTTAATCCATTCGTAGTCAAACGAAGAAAAAAAATCTGAATGACCAGAACGCGGATGACAGCACTGACGGGCTGCTTCTTGAAAGCCGTGACCGCCCATTAACAACCCCCCACGTAAGAAACCCCTCAGTCAATGGCGGATTTCCGCACAGACGATCATCTCATGTCTCAAAGTGTATAGAGGGCCTCAAAGTTTACTTAAGGCCTTATCACCCGGTGAAATTTCGTCAGCACTTTTCCGTTTCTACCGTCAAGAACTGGTCAAGCAAGTTTCATAATCGACAACTTTTTCTAACCAGCTAGAAAATGCTGTCTGAAATATTGTCCTCAAACAGAATTCAACGAATCATGTGAAACTTTGAAGTGACGTCACACCAGTGAGGTCACTTTCGTTGTCGTTTGCTGAGAGAAAGAGCCGACGATATTTTGCTGTGTGATAAGGCCTTTAGATGTGCATCATAGTGTTAAACAGAAGGGTAAGTTCAATTGTTCTAGTATTCCCCTTTGATGTGATTCACAGAATTTTCACCTTTTACTTTTTCTGTAAAGAAAAAGTGTTCATTCATCGTTAAAAGTGTTAATGAAAAAGTAGAGATTTAATCAAAGTTCTTGTGTAAACAAAATGTTGTGTCTTCAAATTCTTTTCTTAAACTTTATTAAATTCAGAATACTTTCTCATCACTCTCTCTTTCATATTCATACACTATAGCATATTTACCAGAGTTTGAATAAATTCTTTTATAAAAAACGAACCATTTCCTTGAAATCATGAAGAATGAAAACTGCTAAGGAACTGAATGTCTGTTGCTTTAAATCATACGTACATGATAAAATACAAGATTCTTCTGTCTAAAAACAGTAAAAAAAAAAGACAATATATAAATTAGGTCGATAAAAGGCATAAGATTTTCACAAAAAATAAAAGCTATAATTGCCTTCCAACGCATAACGAGACGTCTCCGTATAGATCACACTAGATTCACTCAAAGGCATCTATCTCATTTTTGGTGAGAGGACACCAGTGTGTCCTACCTACCATGTTGATTTTAGTATCAAACACATTTTGATTGAATGTCCTGTATTATATATTATTTTCATACATCATCAGCAACTTTGCAGGACTTGGTGGGTGAAAAATTCCACCCAAATATTTTTTTTATTTTTTAAAAGCCATTCAATTTTATACTTGCATTTAACACTTTTTACTTTTTGTGTCGTGCAATTTTCATTGTCTTACATCTTCACTTAACACCTTTGTTAATACTGTAATTTCATTTGCATAATTTTGAAGTTTTACATTTCATACAGTTTTATGTTTATATCATAGATTTATATTCAATTATTTTTAATTTTCTGCTTTCATTTTACCATTTGCTTGGCGCAGTATAACCAGATATGGTATGGTTCTTGCGCCATAAAATCCCAAACAATTAACCAACCAAATCATCCAACACATAACGATATCACAAAATGAATAAAACTTATTTCAGTTTTATGTTTAATCTTGCTACATTTTTGTCAACCATAGAGTTTAACGAGGTGGGGTTTCAAAATATTTCAGCGCCTGTGGTCTCACATTACCAAAAAAACCGCCACTGCCCTCAGTCATCGGTAGGGGATTATCACATCACTCCATTTCTGTGAGGGCTGAGGTAGCCAGAATCAATTACCATTTTTGAAGCTTCGCATCCTCATATTTGAGATCCCCATGGGAACACATAGAACTATATTCACATACATGGGAATATAGTGTCACGTAGATGGTTAATTCATTGGCGGATTTTAGCAAGTCGTACTGATTTCCGATTCGACAGATAAAATGATTGAAGTTAGCAAAGAGTTTAATACCCCCCTTGAAATTAGTGCATTTATATATACACGGAAGGATAGAAAAATATCCGTTTGATAATTTTTCCTCCCAAAATTATAAATTTAATATTGATCACATAATATCTGGTTCATTGAAATTCGTCAAAAAATATCGATCAAATTTTTGATGACTTCTTTTTTACTCATGCGTACATGTGTCCAATTGATATTTTTCTAGAGGGAAGAAAAGAGGAGGGGAAATAGTAAGTCGCTTGCGTAAAATCTTCATTTTTATATTCCACTCTTTGATTCTGTTTCTAGAAAATTATATAAAAGATATTTTATGAATATCAATATTATATAAGGTAGGTATCTGCGCTTAGTTTAGTTGCAATAACTTCCCGCTTTTTAAACCAACACTAGGGCTATTTGGGGACAGATTTCGTAATTTTGAAACTAGATCAAATGATGAGGATGACACACGAGATGGCAACACTTCTCCAAACTTTCACACCATACCAGCGGGAGATCGATTGTCCCCGACGGATTTCACATGTACCAAGTCCAACTTACACGACAGTTCTTCGGTGGATTCAGGTTACGAACCAGAAACCCTCCAATTTCGAAGCCAAGATCTTACCACCTGGCCACAGCGGTTCCAGGTTAACTACGTTTTAAAATTGTTTCTTGGGAATATAAAGAATATTCAATATATATATTTTTTAAATCGATATTTCTGAGCAGCTTACTTTATGAAACCGTTTGAACTTTCTTCGTTCATTCTTTGAGAAGTTACATTTATTTCTAGATTTGCATAGAATTTACATTCAATGCTATTTCTTCAAGCTTTAAATTTTGGAAAAGTTTTTTTTTTTAAGAAAATTTTTATAAACTGATTTAAGGAATTTCATGTTCATATTGGTTGTAATAATTTTTCTAACATATTCTACAATTTCTTTAATACCGAATAAGCAATTTGATCATTAAAAAATATTCATTTGTTTTAATGTTACATACTGCAAATAAAAAAAACATGAAAATTTCATTTATCGAATTTCATTATTTAAAAACTAGGTTGAAATACGGATTTTTCTTGGTTCAAGACATTAGTTCAAACGTTTCTTGTCTACAAAATTTTCAATAAATCATTTGATAAACTTCTCAATTGGAAATCTAATGCCACTTTTCAGTAAAAAAAGAAAGCAATATTTGTTTTAATATTCAAAATAATTTTAGTTTCAATTGATACTTTTTATTTTTGTAAATTTAGTTTATGAAGGAATTTGAAAGTGTGAGTATTCTGTATCATTTCTCCAAAAAAATGCACTCGTGCGAAGCAAACAACTCAGACACATTGATAACAAGCTAACAGAATTTATACAATAATTCATGAATATTTCGTACTGATTTCCGATATTTATATCATTTGAATAACTGAGCATTGGTTTGTCTGGTTGTAAAGAGAAAAAAAACACTTCAAGAATTCCGTATAATGACGATTATCCATTTTTTTAAGACATGGAAAAAATTCAAATAATTGATTTAATTTGTTTTGGCCCATTTCTTGAGCTGAGAAAGCCGAATCGTATGTTAATAGCTGTACGCATGCTCCATAATTGCCTACGGTTGCCATAGCAACATTTGCGCATTTTCCCAATAAGAAAAGGAGACTGGCGCTGTTATCAGAAATAATACTCCTGGCAGAGGAGAATCTATTTATAGCTGAATATCAGCTCCGTTTGTCGTGCAGGGATACAGATCCTCACAAGGTAACTGAATTCTGAGAAGAAATTTCATCGATCGATACAAAGTGACCGTTTTTCAGTAATATTAAAGACCAACTAAATGCAAATTCAATTACAAGTTTTTCTCTTCTCGGAGAGATCCAGTAGAAAGTTAAAGTACAGGATTTTATACTTATTCTGATAGCAAATCATGATTCAATGATATACATCTAAAACGCCTTAAAAGAAAAAAAAAATTAGAAGTATCGCTTTTAAGAAACATAAGTCTGTGTGGCATTTAGTTTTTGTTCAACTTTAAAAATGAAAATGCGCACCACGGATCAACGGCTTTGAAATTTTAATAAAAAAATTAGATTAAATTTTAGTATTTTTCAGAGAACTTCAGAAAATATTACAAATAAATTTTACATCACTTAAGATTTAAAAAAAAAATTTAAAAAATTAAATGATTAATTTAACAGTAGAGAAATTCTTCCTTAATTTTAATTACTTTGAAATATATATAATTTTTCCCAATTCTCAACAATATTGCCCTGATATTCAAACAGTTTTTATTGTTTCAGACAATATTTAATCGCGATATTTTCTACCGTTATTGAAAACTAGACAAAGATTTTGCATAATAATTATCTATCGCTTACAAAACAAAAACAAATGCAGTCACATTATCGCGAAGAATAGATGAACAAGTAATTACGATTTTAATAGCACTGTGATGCTATGGTACTGGTCTTCATTTGAAGGTTCATACACATAATAAACAGAAATTAAAATACTTAAAATAAGTTTTAATCTCAAACAATTTGCTGAAATCATGGACATACAACGATTATCTGAAATCAATCAATGCTACCTTCGTACCAGTTACTTGTCTTAGACGACTAGCTATAAATAATGTAAGTTTTTGGAGTTTGAATTTCTGGCGCAAGGTCCTGATATAGAACATGCTGCGCCGAAACAGCGTAAAATGTCTCCATTAAGATAAAAAATAGTTTAATATTTTAGAATATCTAACTGACTTTTTAAAATAGTCAAATTGTAACAGAAGGAAAAAGTTATTAAAACTATACTTTAAATTTCATGTAAAATCCCCACATCTTTAATGTATAAGAAAATGTTTGGATGATGCGTCTCACTCAATAAAAAAATCCAAGTTAAAGTTGTTGGATTTAAAATAGTTATATCGAAGGTCAATAAAGCGGGTGCATTCTATTAAAATGTGACGAACTGTTAAAATAACTCAACAATTATCACACATTGGGGGAGGTTCGGAAAAAAGTAAAAATCTATGTGTCAGGCGAGTGTGACCAATACGTAGTCGGGATAAAATTACTTCATAGCGTCTACTTAATTTTGATGACCAGTTGGTCAATTGCGGCTTAATAAAATGTAGCGTGTTGCTAGTCTCCATGTCCCATTGATTTTGCCATTGACGATAGCACCAACGAATTATATAAATGATGTAAGAAAAAACATTTTAACGTGATGCTCATTGGCTGGCATTTTACTTGTATATTATATAAATTGTAACAAGTTTTAAATATGTTCTAAGTTACAAATATTTCTTGTCTATCTAACAGTTGTAACAATTATCAATGTTGCAAATTATCTTCAGGGGAGGTCATTAAACCCAATAGATGCTATGAAAGATTTCATATTTTTTAAAATCAAATACCACTAGAAATCTAAACATATATTTAATAACTTAAAAATAAGTAAATAAATAACTCGGCCAATTCCATCAACCATTATATATATATATATATATATATATATATATATATATATATATAGTGAGAGAGAGAGAGAGAGAGAGAGACTCTTCCCAGTTCAATCAGTTCGTAAAAACTGCAACAAAGCTTGATCAAAGAATTTCAAACAACTGCGATTTTAATATTAACTATATTCCTTACCTCCGATTTTGTATTATCTTAAACAATTATCAACGCCATATTTGATACGGATAAAGAAAAGAAAAAAAAAAAAAACGGTTGAGAGCATGTCTGCACACCTGTTAAAATAGTAACGAAATCGATTAAAGATCGTCTGGAGTTGTTTACAAGCAATTATATCTCTATCAGCCATTGGAAACTTCTATTAAACATTTTGATCTTTTTCTCGTTAGTTCTTACTAAACAGTCTAGACGATTTTCTGATTTATATGATGGTTGGAAAAAATAGGATAGACATGTCCCAGTTTTGAACGATATCCCAGATAGCATTGCTTTTTAAGTTAGTTCTTCAAATTGAACACATTTCATTGTAAATGTTTAATGTTAAAAATAATACGAAAAACTATCCATTTTTATTAAACACTAGCCGCCTTTGGCGACCAGCTGGTTCGCCATGAGTAATGTGTCCTAAAAATATTTTTTAAAAGAAAGCGAAAAAGGGAAAAAAATTATTCAATAAATGATTTAGATGTTGCAAACGATTATAGAAACCTTGGCTTTGCATTTATATTTTTAGAAACTATCACATTTTATAATGGAAAAAAATTATAGAATTAATGATATAGATATTGCAAACGATTATAGAAATATGCCATTAAGTCGGGATTTAAATGCATATGCTGCCTAAATTCAATCAGGTTTACCGTAAATAAAGAAGATTTATTGAATTAATTATTTAGATATTGGAAGCGATTATAGAAACCTTTGCTTTGCATTTATTTTTTTAGAAAGTATCACATTTTATATTTCTTTTATCCAGTCACATGCTAAAAGTAGCATTTCTTTATATTTATTTGCGATGATAGGTTTTTTTTTTAATTTGAACTTCCGGCATTGTTTTATTTTATCCAGTCACACGATAAAAAAACATGATTAAAATATTTCTTTAAAAATTCGTTAAAAATAGTAGCCTAAGTTATACATTAACACACTGATACCCTTAGAAAGCTAATTTTTTAATCTTTAACTTGATGTAAATATCATGGTTTGTGCGATCATATTTTCGGAAGTTACAGCGGAAAAACGTCAAAATTTCGCTTAAATTTTAATTCAAATTCTAATTAAAAATTCGAAAAGGGGCTCGGAGGTGCACATTCCCGACCTCCAAGGTATACATGCACCAAATTTGGTAGCTGTAGGTCCAACGGTCTGGCCTGTAGAGCGTCAACACACACACACACACACACACACATATTGAGCTTTATTATAAGTACAGATAAGATATTTTAATGAGTACTAATAAGTACAGTATCGTGATTCCAACGAACTTTGATTGTAATTCATTCAATATTGATTCATTTATGATATTTATTTAATTGAACTCGAGGATATCAGAAACATGTATATTCGACAAATGTTACGTAATGACATTTTAAAATGACCCATCTTTCTCTTTGTGCGCATCCTATACAAATATAGTTATATTATCGTTCCGTTTTGAAGCAACACTAGCGCTATTTTGGGATGAATTTTGCACCGCGCTCAGATGACGAGGACGACATTTGAACTGACATCTCTAAACTTTCACACCACACCAGTGGAAGAACATTTGACCTGAAAGATTTAACTTAGGCCAGATCCGTTTACACGGTGGTTCTTCGGTGGAATCTGGCCTCAAACCTTCAACTCTCCGATTCCGAAGCCGAGATCTTACCACGGCTCTTTCATATACAAGAATATAACTTGAACGAAAATGCTCAGCCTTCTCTTTACAGTTTTATTACCTTCTTATATACGAAATATAGAAACGATTATACTCAAAAACATATCAAAATTGAGTTTGAATTGAAATTGAAATAAATTTCCATGTTTTAGACCTCCCCCAGTTCAAAACCATATTTCTGGCATTATGTCTGCATGTCCATCCGTGATCAAGATAACTCAAAAAATTGACTAGACGGATGAAATTCCGCAAGTGAACTTTACGCTAGTTTGTAGACTTCTATCAAATTGTGAGCGAAAATCATTCAAAAGAAGTCTGTCTGAATAAAGGTCAACAAGATAAATACAAACAAACAAAAAAAAAAAAAACTAAGAGCTAGATGGTCAAAATTTGATATACTGATTTAACACCATAAGTAAATATTTATCAAATTTGGAATCAAATAAATCAAGGTGTGTAATATTTCAAACTTGCGGAGAAAAAAAACGTAATGAAGTCAAAAATTTAATGATTTAAACATATCAAATTACGTGCGCAATCGTAAGTCTGCATTAAATTTTAGTTTAAATCAGAAAAAACGTTTCCAAAACTCTGATTCGATTTTTAGGTACTAATCACATGTGATGGATTAATCAACAAAAGAATATCGCCATCTCGTGATAGATTCAGTAAAACTGCTACACTCAATCTAAAAATCCATATTTCATTACTTGCTAATGTCATGTTTGTCAAGTCAATCTACAATTTTATGAGAAAGTACAGTAAAACTCTTTATTCGCGGGGTATATATTCCATAAATATGGCGCGAATACAGAAACCGTGAATACGGAATGGTAATTTATACGGGATTATAGGGAATACGTTCCTAGGTGACAAAATAAAAAAAAATATATATATAAAAATATCAATTTAATTGAAATTTTTGAACGTTTTGATTAATTATCTTAAGTCTTAGACAATGGTGTGAAGAATTTTGTAATTTTCTCTTGCTTGGCAGTTTTTAAGAGCTCCTTAAATTCAGACTGATACGC
>JAPMOQ010057258.1:944-11656 GCA_026543055.1 Argiope trifasciata | reverse complement strand
AGTTACATTAACACCCATTTCTGAGAAAACATTAGGACTACTTTGATCGGACTTAATAATATTGAATCAAGATAAATAGCAAGAAAAAAGGAGGCGGCATCTGAGACTCCCTCCTTCCTTATCAAATTTCGAGATACATCACTGACTGACAGGCCGTTTGACCTTTTACATCACATCACCAGGTCTACATTACAGTCACTTTCGCTGAACCAGGTTTCGAAGGCTCATTTTGAGAATTAATGATACTCATGAAACATTTACAATATAAAAGCTAATTAAAAAAAGGTTTAATCAAATTTTAACTCTGTTTCTTTGGATTGTGAATTAAAATGTATAATAATTCGAATTTATATTTATCCATTAGAAGTTAAGTTTAAAACTTCTTTAAACAAAGGGAAATAATTATTTCTGAATTATTTTTCTTAATTTAATGTGTCTGCACTTAGTATCTTCAATGATCACAAGCTGATAATTTTTTTAATGTTCACTTCGTTCCTTAAGGAATTTTTGCCATACAATGCACATTAAAATATATATGTATAAATTCTCATTTTGAAAGAAAAAAATACTTATAGATCTACTATATGTTTTTAATTTTCCATGTGCAATTATTGCATTCAAAGGGTTTCACGTTGCTTTTTTATAAAATTATTTTATTGTTTATTGTTTTACAAATATTAAAATTTTTATTATAAATATGATGTCTTGATTGATTTAAAAATATTTATTTATTAATTAGCTGATGTACCTATCGTTGCTCAGGATTTAAAAATTCTAATGTTTATTATTTCTTGTAAAAATTATTTTGCTATAAAATATTGTAAGAAAATAAGATTTTTTTTATCGTATGACATATTTTAAAATTAATTTCAGAATATCAACTGAGGCCAATAACTTTTAGTAGCCGTTGAAAGCCAGTTAATTCTTTTAATGCAAATATTTCAAATTTTGTTTATGAGTACTAAGTAAAAAAAAAAGATTTTAATGGATCTTCTGTGAATTAAATAATAACATTTTCATTAAAAGCCGTGAAAATAAATCTGCTTTAAAATTTCTACTTTAGTTTTCTGCCAAAATTATACTAATTGTTTTTCGACATTCTTTGCTTGTAATCTTGTTTTTCATTAAAAAATTGGAAGAAGAAAAAAATGCTTCATTTGTTCACAAAAGCTTTATTTACAGACTTCTACTTATTTTTTTTTGCCTTGCCTTTAAGTTTCCTCTCCTCGGATTTCATGCGACACTTCTTCCCCCCCCCCGCCCTACTGGTTTGCATCTTTCGTTGATGGGGTTAAAAAAAAATGGGACTTCACGATACCCAACCCAATATTTTGGTTCTTCATGGGAAAGGTCACGTCCATGTACTCTAAGTTAAGTTTTTTTCATTTTTTAGTCCCGATGTTTTCATTTGTGTGTCACTAAAAAGCGAAAGAAAACAGCTGCAATTCGGGGTGAGGTGTTGAAAGGGGGTTCGTGCTCAGAGCTGAGGGAGGGGATCTCTTTATGAGGAAACAGATATTCTCTCCAGTACAACAACAGTCTATTAGACCGCAGCTCCCAACTTTTATTTATGCTGTTGTAGCCCTTATAAATTTTGCGTACACTTGTTGCTATTATTTTCCCACTCCACTCCTTCCTTTTTACATGAGGCTAACTATTGCGCAGAATTGAAGATCATGCCTACTTCCGGAAAATCGAGTGACCACAACGAGACAATGGACAACGTTTGTCCCGAAGAGACGATAATTTGCCATTGTCCTGTTGTGATCACGTGATTTTCCGGAATAGGCGTGTTCTTCTAATGAGAGCAAAAATTAAGCTCGTGTGAACCCACCTTTAGGGTGAGGACATTTTTATCGATAATTTTAAATCGATAATCAAATATTTATCAATTCTTTTTTCCCCGATTTTTTTAATTTTGAGTTTCGATTTTTAATTATTTTTGTAATTTCTTTTTCACATATAATAAAAGAGCGCTAATTCCGTTTGTTAATTTTTGATGAAATTACTCATCGGGCAATCAACTACGGTTTGTATGATAAATCTAAAATTTTGCAAAATTGGTCTCAAATGAAGACAAATATAATTTTGTTTCTAGAGCTACGTTATTACGATATTTGTTATCAGTATATGTTTAGACGGATATATTCCTTTAAACAATTAACTGCTTTGGACGAGTATACTCGTCATGGAAATAGTACAAAGTTTTGCATTATGTCGAGTTTATTCGTCAGTAGTTGTAGTATAAATAGTGACAATATACATTTGGAAATACAATTTTTTTAAAACTGAAACAATATTCAATTCCTACATTTCAAGATGTTTAAAATATTTTGAGGCGAAATCGAAATCAAAGGAAGAATTAAAAGATTATTATGCATTGTATTATGCTTTGTTCAATGCCATTTTCTAACAGCAAATTAAAATAAGGAATTTTTTTTTAATTTTCAACCATGCCTGCAATGTTTAAACAACTAATCCTAACTGAAATTTATGTTACTAGCTTTAAGAACATATGTTCTACACTCGTTGAATAACGATACAGAATTACAATCCCTCCACCATCTACAGTGAAACTTGGAAATCAAATTTAATATATATGTAGGAATTGGGTGGGACAGAATGCCCATCCAACCACATTTAGTTCAGTGTCTAGGGTCACTGAATGAAAAAAAAGAAGCTTTTGAACATGAAAGAAATTTATTTACAGTAAAGAAAAAGACATTTACAATTACGACAGGACTATTTACAACAGAGAAAAAAAAGAAAAAAAAAGGAATTACTTATAGATGCCGCTAAGAGTTGTTTCATGGCGTTTCGTTTTTTTAAAGATACATGATCAGAAAGAACACCCTCTCTCGTCCCCGTCCGGCGAGCGAATGAGACCCTCTCTGGTCCACGTCTGGCGAGCGAATGCGCAGTTCGCTTTTTCTCGAATTCTTACGTCACGCGTTTTGGACTATGGTTCAGCCATATCTAGTGATACCCGTAGCGGCATCTATTGCAACAAATTGGAAAAATATTTAACAGAAAAACTAAATATTTAACAGCAATGGCCTGATTAAATCTCTACAACTCGGCCAATCCTGATAGAACGATGACCTCATCGTTGTTTACATACTGACTGATGTTAAATTAAACTCGGCCAAACTGTTACAAAAATCAACAAATCTAAAATTCGCTCTATATCAATTCTTAAGAAAAGGTACATAATATTAGCAGTAATAATTTGCTTATTAAATCACTGGAAAAACATCGAAAATGTGTATAATCATTAATGAAAAAATGTGTATAATCATTGAATTAAAATTGTTAGAATATTAAAATATACATAAAAATGAAATATATAACACAATAAAATAGTTAATTAACTATCGCGCTGATTGCGTTTTATTCAGCCTGGTGAATAAAATTTCATCATATCAGCGGATGATGTGGTAATATGAGGACCTTCATGATCACCCACTTTCTCAACATCATATCGATCTCTCGGTTTTACTTTGACAATTTTATATGGTCCTAAAAACCTAGGTCTCAGTTTAAGTCCAATTCCGAATTGAGTTCGTTGAATGGCTACCAAATTCCCTTTCTGATATACTGGGGCTTTCTTGCGCTTTCTGTCGTAGTTCTTCTTATTTTCGGCTTGTATATTCTGAATGTTTGCTTTTGCGTCTTCAGTAGCAGTAGATTTAACCGGATATAGTTTTCTATTTTCGCCTTCTTGCAGTAAAATTGCTCCATACCCATGTTGACTTACGTTCGTATGTAATTCTGTTTTTCTTCCTTGTTTTAGCCATTCGTCAATTTGTTTATTCACTTCTTGTTTCTCAGGAAATGGGAGTCTTCTTGCAGGTTGGTTGACTAGAATGTCGTTCTTTAAAGTTATGCTAATGGATGCATCTGTAGCTTTAGTTTTTTCTGGCTTGTGACTGGAAATTAACTCCGATAATTCTTTTCTTACTTCGGGATTAGAAATGTGTTCTATTTCGATTTCGTCTTATGGTCTTGCCTCGTATAGCTGCGCATGCATGCAAAATATTTTTACATCTTCCCTTTTTCGAAATTTGACGCCTTCTTTGGTGAAGTGAAGTGAGGCTTGTTCTAAAATGTCAGATCCAATAACTGCCTGAAAATCTAAATATGAAGTAGGTACCACATGCCATGTCAGAGAATATTTTTGTCCATCTAATTCGATATCTTGCTGAAATGATCCTTTTGTTTTGACTTGTGACTTTCCCAAACTAGATATTGTAATCGTTTCTCTTAAAAGTTCTGAAGGCTTGATGATTTGTTCGCTGATATCTTCTCGAAGGAGTGTTACTGAACTACCAGTGTCGATTAATGGGTCGATAGTTTTGTTTCTTAAAGCTAATCTTCTTGTTCTTATTTTCTCTCGTGAAATTTCGGAGCAAGTTTGTACAAAAGGTGCTAAAGCCTTGATATTTTTCGTAGTTTTTGGTCGTCGTGGACAATCTACACCAAAATGTCCTGGTTTCTGGCAGTAGCAACATTTCACAGATCTCCATCGTTTATTTTCTTCGACGTAGGCGTTCCTATTTTGCTGCAAGGGTCTCTTCTCGGATTTATTATTTTTCGTATTTTTGGATCGTCGTGGACATTCTACGCCATAATGTCCTAGTGTCTGGCAGTAACAACAATTCACAGGTCTAATTAGTTTATTTACCTTGACATATGAGATTCTGTTTGGCTCTAAGGGTCTCTTCTGGAACTTGTTATTTCTATCTTGGAAATACGCTGGTTTTCGTGGGTGATTCAGAAATTTATTTGCTTCTCTATTTTCTTCTTCCCTTCTGAAGAATAGATCTGATGATTTTGGTCTCAATGTCCTCCTGACATCGTCATATCGCTCGAATTTTTCTGCCAAATCAGTAGCTGAAGTTATGGATGACCACTCATCAAGAAAGTGATTCTGAAACTCTTGTGGTGCCTTCCGTTTCATCTGGTCCGCAATGATAAGTTCACGTAATTTTTCGTAGGTGTCTATTTTTAGACCTGTTACCCATCCATCAAAGTAAGTCTGCAATTCGTGATAGAAATCTTGCCATGTTTTCTCAGGAGCTTTTTGATGTGAAACAAATAATTGTCGCAGTTTCTCCGGGGACAACTTGAATCTCTGTAACAGCAGTTTCTTCACATGGTCGTAATCGCTCGATTTTTCCTCAGGTTCTCGAGCAATTCAATGAGCAACTTCCAGAGGAATTAATCCTAGTAGCTTCTGAACCCATTGAGTTTTCGGTAATAACGCTAAATTGGCATGATGCTCAAATAATGTTAAATTTACACTTATGTCAACTTTCATGTTGAATCGGTGAAACATCTCTTGCGAAATCTTACTAGTCACTGAAATATCTGCGGAGTTTTCATGACTAACATTTATTTGAGCTTGGATTTTCAGCTTTTCAAGTTCGTGTTCACGTTCCTCTTTCCACAATCGCTCTTTTCTTTCTTCTTCCTCCATCCGCAATCGCTCATTTTGTTTTTCTACTTCTGCTAGATGTCTTTCCTCAATGATACACTCTAACATTACTCTGGCATCTTCCTCATCGTATTCATCGGTTTTTAAAATCAGATCTTTAATTTTGGATTTCGTCATGTCTGCTTCAATAGTTACGCCGAATTGATTCGCGAGAGCAATTAAATCTTCTTTTTTGCCTTTTAGTAAGAAAGACATTTTGAAAGAAAAAAGGGGCTTGGTGCCAATCAAAGAACTGTATTAATTTTGAAATTTATTCAAAATCCTCTATACTTTAGCGTGTTTAAATAAAAGTCAAATTAAATTAGTTTTTCTTTAAACTTGAAATTAAAAATTAATCTTTGGGTAATTTCAAAACTAATTAATTAAAACCAGATCTTAAAGTGCACAAAATATTTTTACACAACTGAATTAAAGGTTGAAAAAATAACACTTAAAAACTTTCAAAATAATGCTTGGCAATAAATATACTGTAAAGTAAGAAAACCCAAAATTACATCAAAAATACTGTATGAATTTTAACAATAAACAAAGTAAATTATCTTCAGTATTAATATATAAAAGTATTTGCACCATTGGAGATCCCTAATATAAAATGCTATTAAAATGAATAGTAAATAAAATACTTTATTAGAAAACCATGAGTAACTTTCAGCAATGGAAAAAATATATATATTCAAAATAACTTTATGCGTTTATTTTTTTAGATGTAAGCTTCGCATGAAAAAAAAATTAAATTCTAAATATTTCAATTGTTAATTTGAAGTATATATGCACAATTAGTAAAAAAAATACAGCAAACAAATGCTATTAAATTTGAGTTAAATATTGAAGACGTATTATCCTTAAAAAAAAACTTCGTAAAAATAACGTTCATAGAATTGAAAATAAAAGTGCACACTTTGTACGATCAAAAGATGGGATATGCTGAGTCATAACTCTTAAAAGAAAATAAATCAGAACAGTTTTTCGTAGCGCGAAAAGAAAAAAAGAAAAAAGAATATACATTCAATACTTGTTATGACTCATCGCTTAGGAGCGGTTGATATTAAGACTACTTTGGCGCGTCGTCTCAAGGTCATATTAAATTTTATCAGAACGGTTACTGAGTTTTAGTTTCGGTTCGTGAAGTTACGGAACAAGAAATATCTGAAGTATAATAAATCAGTTTGTACTTAAATAAAATACATAAATATAACAACTTGAAAATCACTATTTAGATTATTTAAAAAAAATATATTATTACGCACTTTTGATGATTGAAATTAAATATCAGATTAACATATATCTTTCAATATAAAATATAGCAACTTGAAATGCTAAGAAAAGAAAAGTAACTTACAGATTATCAAATATGAAATAGTATTAAAATTTTTACAGACGGCGAAGTATCTTTGAGTTTTCACACGTGCAGGAATGTTTTATTTCCATTAATCAAATCCTGTTGAATGCTGTTGAAGATGAACAAAACAAAACGAAACTGTACAGATGTTACGGCACTTGTCTGGGATCGAAGAGAACAATCAAAACAAAACTGATGAAATTAACACACACTTTCTTCGATAGATTTGAATACGGATTTTTGCAGAAGATTATTAAATGATAAATTATATTCAGTACAGGGGTAGACGTCATGTAAGAGTTTGCATTCTAACACTGGAAATATTTGAAGAGGCCAAATGATGATTTATTTCGAGGAGTGGATGTAAGGACGACACATTTCCGAATCTGCTGAGGCGGGGAAATTTTCTGGCGATCGTTGAGACGACTTTACTTGTTTTTCATTTCTTCGTAGGAGCGCAATGATGAACGATTCTTAGGATGGGAAAATTTACTGTGTCAGTATGACACAAAATTCTTTTTCGTTGAGAGAGGGTCATTCGTCCGATCAATTTAATGTTTATGACGTATAAAATACTAAAAGCTGCTTTTAAGAAAAGAAAACTAAAAAGTCTAGCCCGGAAAAGAAATTAATTAAATTTCAAATTCAGATCCCGGGGCCGTGCCTCCAAGTTTGTAGGAATTGGGTGGGACAGAACGCCCATCCAACCACATTTAGTTCAGTGTCTAGGGTCACTGAATGAAGAAATAAGAAGCTTTTGAACATGAAAGAAATTTATTTACAGCAAAGAAAAAGACATTTACAATTACGACAGGACTATTTACAACAGAGAAAAAAAAGAAAAAAAAAGGAATTACTTATAGATGCCGCTAAGAGTTGTTTCATGGCGTTTCGTTTTTTTAAAGATACATGATCGGAAATAACACCCTCTCTCGTCCCCGTCCGGCGAGCGAATGAGACCCTCTCTGGTCCACGTCTGGCGAGCGAATGCGCAGTTCGCTTTTTCTCGAATTCTTACGTCACGCGTTTTGGACTATGATTCAGCCATATCTAGTGATACCCGTAGCGACATCTATTGCAACAAATTGGAAAAATATTTAACAGCAAAACTAAATATTTAACAGCAATGGCCTGATTATATCTCTACATATATATATATATGAAAAATCGCATTCATGCTGTTTGAACACTTATATTTTTATTTCGGAATTGATATTCGTCAATAAAGTTTTAAAAAACGTGATTAATTTATTAAAAATTGTACAGATATTGAGTGAAATCTGCCAATCAGTACAGATCGAATGATAATATATTCGATTCGGTATGGTAAAATTAGCGAAATGAAGCATAATTTAAAATATAATTAATTTGTTGTTATAATTTCTAATTAATTTAAATTTATTAAATAAAACAATATAAAGACTTTCGATTCGTTTTTTAAAAAATACTATTTATTTGAGTACTTTTTCATTATTTAAAATTTTTGAAACTTATTACTGTTAACTTTTTTTTTCCAAATTATTTCCGAAAATAATCGAAATATGTTTGATTCGCTTAATATACAAATAGAAGTATAAAATGAGATGAGAATATATGAGATAGAAACTAAAATTGTGCAATTTCGTTTCATATGCAAAAAATTTATTTTAGCTTAAGTAAATAAATAAATGTGATTATTGAAGTAAAAAAAATAAAATAAAAACCATTTCATTACAATATAATTTCATATTACGCATATTCTGTGTTTGATTAATGCACTCGTTTTCGCTAAGTTTTTGTTACATCATTTAGATAAGCATTTTCAGAAAAGGTAGAAGAGGTCGATTATATATAAATAAGCTCCTAAGCAGTTAACTGGTTTAGGAGATTATGTATATAAAGCGTAATTATTATTTCTTCAACATTATATCTTTCTTTACTGCTTCCCAGTAGGCATTCGAACTTAATTTCACTTTTCTGTCCAACTTTAGATGAATAAAATTTGCTACTAAGTTTTTTTTTTATTATATAAAACTAATTCTATAAAAATGAATCCGCATAATCAGTTTAATTTTTTTTAGAATATACACACTTATAACTAAAATAACTTAATGTATTATTTATTAACTTAATATTTAAATACTATTTTAATAAATTTAAATATTTTCAATAATCTCGCTATATAAAACGCTAACGTACGTATCATAAAATTTATCTTATTGCTTACAGTCAAAAGGTAACAGTCAAATGTAAACAAGCATCAAAAGAACATTTCAGCTTCCTTCATTGAATATTTTTACAACTTGCGCGTCATTAAAATATCCGCTTAATGAATTAATGGAGAAGACAAAATGTTAGAATCTCTAGAGTATGAGGGTGTGTAGCCAAAAACTCAATTCAGTCAGAAAAAAAAAAAGATTATAGAAATAAGCCTTTAACAAAGTTTAATCGAGCGAGAAAAAGGATTAGACATAACCAGATAGATGAAAATTTGCTCATAAAATCTATTGCTGATATCTTTCAAAACCATTATCGCTCGAGAGATTTTTGCATCATTAAAAAAATTAGATTAATTTTATTTTCGTAGATTTTTTTAATATGTATTTATTTATTTTGGTTTCAGTCCGAAATGTTTTTATGATGAAATTCAAAACCATCCATCAAAACATTCAGTCGCTTGATTTTGTCAGTGTTTAAATTAAAATTAAAGAATTGTCTTCCTATGGCAATGCCACCAAAATTGAATTTTTATTGTCGCTGGTATTTCGCAGTATATACGTTATTTTTCTTAATTTGTTGCAGAGGGATTCAAATTAATTCAAGTCTTACAATTGTATTACACAAAACATTGATTTAAGGAAAATTGCATTCCATAACAATCGTTTCTCTGCTTAAAAGGTTGATAATCTTGGAGAAAAAGCTGGTCGCCTAAAGCTACTAATTATTATGAGACAGTCTTTGACAACCAGATTGTTCATATGAAATATTGACTTTCCTGGCTGTAAGACTGTTAATGCGAAATCCATTTAATTGAAGTTTTGTTGTTTGATAAGAATAAAAAATTATTGTTTTAATTAAAAAGGGAATTTGTACTAAAATAAATTTCTTTCTCCAAGCCTATTTTTGAAATAAAAGTGAATAATAAGAAGAATAAAGGAAATCTCAATTTCTGAGAAAGATCAAGTTTAACAGCCAAGAAAAAAAAATACATCCTAGAGGAAACAGCCTAGCAACTGCAAATTGTTAGACTTGAAAAATTTAGTGGTAAATCAATCAGCGAGTTGAATTTAATTTTTATATACGGAACAGCAAATGGGACTAATGACACTGATCTGTCGTAAACGGTGTACTTTTCATTTATTTAACAGTGAACAAAAACACATATGATTAAAATTCCCACTTCAATGATCTAATTGGAACTTTCTTTGTTCCAGGAATACTGGTTACATTTCATATGTATAAAATTTCTTACAGTTTTTGCGTACCTAAAGATGCCCAAAGAAAGTGAAATTTTAGATTTTGATATCCAAATGCTCATACTGTTTTAGAAACCCTACGCTTTATTGTTGAAACATATGAATTTTAATGTAAAAGGCTGATACAAGATAAAATTCGATTGTTTATTTACAAAATTTCTCATAAACGCATTTTAACAGTGTACTATATATTGAGTGTTTAGTTACCATAAAATAGTTTTGTTTGTAAGTCAACTGCAACGAATCAAAACCCAATCGGAAAGTTAAATATGAACCTCATATAGCAGTAAATAAATTGATATATCCTAAATTGTGCAAGAAAAAGAAATAAACATATTTAGATATAAACAAATCATAAAATTTATTGACTATTATAAATGAATACTTTCAAACGTCCGTAAGTTAAAAGCTATAAATATGT